>QFEO01011706.1:0-20140 GCA_003316615.1 Amanita pseudoporphyria | reverse complement strand
ACAAAGTCACCAAGTCAGTCATTGACTCCCATTTCATATTCAAAATCACTCACCCACTGAGGACACAGAAACAATATCAACCTTTGACACTAGCTTCATGTACAAATTCACTCACAGACAGAGACTATTTGGACCCAGTGAGTTCTGCACAACTAGTTGTAAATTTCCTGGAACATACCCTTGTCTTGATAATATGTATGCGGCGAAGATATTTTACACTATCCTCATTGTACCGTTGAGAATTGTTCATCCTATTGGCCTACTATATTTATATATCAATGTATTAATATGCAGTACATACGATGCTCGAGAAACAATTTCATCCTTGTCAGATAATTGATATTGTCCCGAGCAATGGCAACTGTCATTAACGTTGTTAATTACGGGTGATGATAGGGATTGAAGGTACTTCCCACTCAACCCAATCATTACCCACAGGGACTGATGTACTATAACCGCATCGGGGACACTTCCTTGTGCTGGGTTGAAAGGAAGCTCTTTGTCGCAAGATAATACTCATTTCAACTGTCATTCCCGATTCAACATGGTCAGGGAACTCTGCTGCATGAATGACTCTGTTATTGTTAAGGATTCTAAAGTCACGTCGCTCTATAAACTCATGACCAGCACTATCCTTGGAGAGTTTGCTGATGAAAACACAGAAATCCTAACATATAAACATGTATGAGCTGACGATGCGTTCGCGATTACGCCTTACCTCCCATGTAGAGCAGAAGATGATTGGAACTGGTACGTTTCGTCCCAAGTGGTCAACTACGGTAATCTCGCTGACTTGTAAGTGGCGCAGGGAAGGAGGGCCTTGTCGTAGGAGACGGTCGAAATCTTCCGGTGATATATTTTGTGGGCACACGCTGCTCCCAAAGGCACACAATGAAGCACTAACAATAATATACTGTCTTAGCAACGCTAAGACGTGAACGAAAGGCAAGACGCACGAGTCTAATACCTGTAAGCACTGGCCTAATGACTTCTGACGGTCCAACAATTTTCCTCTCCAAAAACGTATTTCACCTAATTCACGCCCACCTCTCGACGATCGACTCAAGGAGAACAACAGGTGCATTGACCTGACATCCTGTTGATAACCCCTGATCGCACTTAGCAAGTCTCGTAGCACTTCAATGCTGCGCGCCATCTCCTCGCTAATAGTGCGTGCAAGTATTTCACCTACTGGCATACTCTGGTATGCTTCGATTGCCAGTCCACTGAGGTCCAGCGTTTTCTGCAGTTCGCTTAGATCCTCCTTCAGATTATGGAAGTCACTAGAGGCCGACAGCGACTGAACGATCTCGATGATGAGATGAGCAGTAATGAGGTGGTGATCGATAGCTGCAAAATGGGATGTCGGATGAAGAACTGATTGTCTGGATGTCATCTCGGAAGGGGTGTGTGATTCAGTGCCTGGACGGAGGTGGTCACGTTCTGGGGCGGAGGCTAGGCTAATGATGAAGACGGGACCGTTGATGATGTTCTGGTTGTGGCCGACGACGACGGAATCGCTGATGATGTTCTGATCGTGGCCAACATCGTTGAAGTCAGAATGGCTGATGTGGGCTTGTGCACCCTCAAAGAAGGGCATGACGCGGAAGGAGGGAGACCTGAAACAGACGATATCGATTGGTTACCTTGAGAGACGCTGTGGACATGCGGCAGCTGACTCTTTCCCACACTAACACTTCCAGGCCAGCGACTCCATACAACCTATGCTCCTTCAGGCTCAGCGACGGCCAGCTTACGGCTTTGAGCCGAGCTGTGCACATCACTATATAAGGCAACAACTAGGGCTGTGCGCCATGCTGGGTACGGCTGTATATTTGACGGGAGATCTACCTGTGCTTAACCTTTGGCGAACTCGATCGACTGTCATCATGTCACGCAAAGTATTCGGTCCAGTATGGGTTAGTTATCGCAGGTATGGGACTATGATGTTTTATTGAATTGTACCTAGTACTTATCACGAATTCAACTGGTACCCCGAAGCCTATTTCAATTTGGTCACCAGGAAGTCATAAATTTGTTGACGTCAGGGGCGTACACCTAGCCTGTTTAAATAAGCCATGGAACTAACCCAGTCCCCACGGGACTCACTCGTCGCGGTCGCGGATAAGGTATTAACAACGTCGGGTGGTACCAAAAATGAGCGTATTGTCTTGCTACCCCAAGTCTACGTCCGCCAGGGTTACAAAGGTGCTGACATGTTCTGGCCGACATTCTGCCCAGATTAGGGGATACCACGACGAGACGTGCGGGTTTCGCAAGAGCAGGGAATACGTGTTTCCAGACTGTACGTCGCGTGTCAGTTCGAAGCTGAAGCTTTTTATATCCCGCATACATAGACACCCCAGCGCAACTCACCAACCGGGCCGTCAACGCACCGCTGCTCTGTTGTGTTGACTCAATACGTATGCATGGTCACCGCGCCACACGTATCAACCCTCTCGACCCTATTCACCGCGAAGAAGTGGCTGCACTAGACCCTGCCAGGTACGGGTTGACCGACGAGAATAAGAAGTACGATGTCGATGGAATTATTCGGACAAAGTTTACTGAGGAATCAAGAAATAGCGACAAGGGAGAGTGGTGGACTTTGAAGGCGATTACAAGACACTTGAGGAAGGTGTATGTTGGGAAGATAGCTTACGAGGTAAGCGCTATTCCATTCTCTTTGTTATGCGTGAATATTAATTCATATTTGGAATAGTAATATGCACTCCATCGAAAATCGAACACCTATGACTCTCGAACCGCGTTCTCTTCCCTCGCCAGAAGACAAACCATCACTGCCACCTATCGATCACCGAGCCAAAAAGCGCATACATGGTCTGTTGGCTCGGAGTGAAGCGTTGGATAATTTTTTGCAAGCCAAGTTTCCCAATTTGAAGCGTGTGCGTTGTATGTCCTTGAAAACAGGTGGAAATTCTAATCTAGTTTTGGTTCATTAGTACAACTTGGAAGGCGGTGAATCGATGTTGCAGGGGTTGGATTCGTTGTTATCGGTTTCTGCTCATAGTGAGTGTCCTACATATTGTTGAAGGGCTAACAAACCATCCTAAGGTGGTACACAAGACATAATTCTCTGTAAGCCGACAAGGAGGGCACTTTTCCCTCTCCATCGCGGTCGCCTCGACCTCCTCACTGGCTCGCTCGAATTTTCACCCACTGCTCTCTTTCATAAGATCAAAGGGGGCTCCGAGCATCCAGAGGAATACGGTGAAGGAGACGTGTTGGATTACCTTGGTATACCCACTTCCCTCTCCTTCCGACAGGTAATAATTCGCTGCTCTACATAGTCGCCTCACCCTAGAGTCTTAAGTACGACAATACACAAACCCACTAAAGGTCTCACTTCTTCCAAATCCATCTCACCTTGGTTCGTCCCAATTGTCTTTTTTTGCCACGCCATACACGTACTAACGATTTGCGACCGTCTAGAGGCCGTAAACCCCGTCGCTCTCGGCAAGGTACGCGCAAAGCAATACTTATTGCTCAAAGCCTCTCCTGCTGACTGTCAACTCGACGATCCAGTCATGTCTGCACGAGCTTTACGGGGCAGGGTGTTATCATGGAAAGTCTTGGACTTAGCGAGTATCATGATGATTTATTGAACGCATGAGACATTAAACACTGGTCCGCATACTGGCAATTTACCGCATTTTACGAACGGTGAGAGTGTTCATATTGTGGTCGAGTACGTTTCGATTTTGATTTGGAGTTATGTTGACTAATCCACTTTTTTCCCGTTACCAACAAGTGAGTAGTCTATTTAAACGGTTGACTAGGGGGAAGGGAATGGCGCACATTGGACAGTATTGGTTATATGACCCCGGCTTCAAATGCACGCCCTTCTTTTTACTGCGCCGACGTTGGAAAGATGATCAACGTACCAGTTCTACATGTCAATGGTGATCACCCAGAAGGTGACCATTCGCGTTCTCTGCTTTCTCGTATCTCGCCTTGTCTAATCTTTCTCTCATCATGTAGATGTCATCAAGGCTATGGACATTGCGTTCAGGTACAGGCATTACTTCCGCAAAAATGTCAATCTCCTGGTTTACCGACGATGGTGAGTTCCTATGCGTTTGACGCTTAGCAATGGATTTCACGGCTCTGGTTTTGTAGGGGGTAAGCAAAACCTGTATCATACGTAGGAGCCATGTGTTGACACGATGAAGTCACAATGAGCTAGATCTTCTGGGAATTACTCAACCTATCATCTACGAAAGTATTAGTGCGCGACGCTCGGTCCCTCAGTTGTACGAGCAGAATTGATGGTTAGTTTCTAAACCTTTTCTCTTATACTTAATGCGTTGTTTCAACCACGTTTACGTTCTCGTACAGGCTGAGAACGTCATGGACCGGGACGAACACGAAATGTCTACTGTCCGTGACAACTACAAAGCTCATTTGGAGAATGAACTCGGAAAGGTTGCTTCGTATGTACCTATCTACGATCCGGTAAAACCAGTGGAGTGGCATCGCGTGGAGGCCTCACCGTCGTCTTGTGGCTTTGATGGCCCTCGAGCGCGGTGGTGCCTCTTCAATACTTGGCCTGGCGCCTCAGCTTTTCTCTCGTATCCTGATGAGGGATAATCGTGCGGAATGTGGACGTAGGAGAGCAACCAGGATTCGTCCATGTCGACGACTGTGACCATCGTTTTCCTTTATGGTCGAGCAAGTTGGAGGCACCAGGGACACCAGTGGTCATACTCGCTTGCCGCTATCAGGGGGGTTGAGTATAGTTTACGAAAAGAGAAGGAGTACGGCCCTTAATTTAACTGGGATGTCAACGTCACACTCACAGCAACAAAGGAAATCATCGATGCATTCGCAAGCAACATGACCAAGTTCGACAAAACTATGACAGTTGGAAACTTTGTTTGCGATATTGTTGTGACCAGTTTGAATTGGGGCATGTAAGAGCAGACAGCAAAGAAGCATTGCACACATCAGCATCGAAGGGCCACAGCTTGGAGAAGTAATACAAAGGCAATCTACGCACCCAAACTTCGTGAGCCAGCGGCATAGGGTTTGGCGGGGAGAGGTTGCATCTTTATTTCATGTGTTGTTTCTTACCGGGCAAAGGATTCAATCCCCTAAACCCCCCACCTATTTAACATGAACCCCCCTAATGACAAGTGCTTTATCATATTCTTGTCATGTTTCACAATAATTATAGGGTTTGGCACTGTAAGTAACATAGGAACAGCGTCAAGAGCAAAACTACCAATAACAACTATTCATGACAGAAGCTAAGCGCAATGATCAAAAGTCACACTGGCTTTGACGTAAAATGTTTCCGGAGGGAGAATAGGAAAAAAATCATGAAGAACATAATTATTACCACCATTAAGCTTGAGACAAGGACCACCACAGAGGACCATCTTCGGACAGGGATATTGCCACCATTGGCTGTGGGCTGGTATCCAAGGAACGAATACAATATAATTCCCACAAATGGAATACTAAGTACGATTGCTAGAACATGAATGTCGAACTGGCTGAGCAAGGAGACCTTGCACATAAATCAGGTCAGTACGATTGCAAGGGCTGTGCATGATAACCCACATTGTATTCTAATCTTCTTCCACCACCCTGATGTTGCCATAGTAGTAAAACACTAGTCATAATGTTCCCAAGGGTGAAAACAACCGAAAGCAACATGATGACTCTTGTGACGGAATCAAGTCCAGGAACAGCTAGGAATCCTACCGATGCACTAAAGCCCAGCTCAGGAACTGACAGTGGAAAGATGCGAAGACACAAACAATACAGTGGGTCAAAAAACTGCCCCAATGTTTGTGTGTTTTGGGAAGATTGGCATGGTGTGAGATAATGACATCAGCAAGAAATCTGAAATAATTACATAATATACTCTGACATGATGGCTACCTGTCAATAAAAAAATCATGTGATTTTGATCAAAATTGATTTCATAAAAAATGAAATAAAATAATCAATCATTGGGGCAGTTTTTTGACCCTCTATCATTTTATGATCTAACACTTTGTATGACCCCCCTGTACCTTTAAACTGCCTGTAATCCTCCAGACATCCTTTGCATTAGTATTTTGCATGTCTGTGATGGTATTTCAATCCACTCCTTTTCCATCCTCTCCCACATTCATGCACTCATGTTGGTGGTGTGTCATAATGTTGGAATTTGGTCTTGGGAAGCATTCAAGGGGATTTAGGCCAGGGGATTGGGGAGGCCACTTTGGGTGAGTGATATTGCTATCAGAAAGCCATTGGTAATCCTTTCTGAAGGTGTATTTTGGGTTGTTATCTTGTTGGAATTATGACTGATTCTCAGCCATTTCCAAAGTTTCAAGGCTCTCCTCTACCCACTCCATCAAAACCTCACAATACTGCTCAGTATCCATCTTCCCTTGTACCTCTACCTCATTCCAACCCATATGTTCCCAAACCAACAGGTTATTCACCTCCATGCTGGACAGTTGGTGTGGTGGTTTGATCTGATATTGGTTCCCTTCATTTTTTTGACACATACACCATTCCATCTGACCCAATCCTATTGAATTCCATCTCATTAGCCTACAACATCCTCTTCCAGTCCTCAACAGTCCAGTTTTCAGGGTATTGGGTTGTTACCAATAATGAGGCTTGAGTGATAGGACTTTCTGGTACATTGCTGACCAAAGACCCATATCCACCAACACGTTTCTAACAGCCTGAGGAGTAATTGGAGTGTAGATGGTGGAATTTATAAATTGTGTAGCTTGTACAGCATTGTCAAGTTTTGTACAGCTAATTTGACACATAATTGATGACTATCATAAGAAAAAAGCTTAGAAGGATGACCACCAGGATGACTTTCCCTATCCCCCTCCACTTCCTGACTGATGCTAATAATAGTACCCTTCCTCTGAGCAGTCCTGGTTTATATCTGGTGATAAGGATACCCCTCATTGAGGTGAAGAGTGTCTTTCAGCAGAAAGTGGTGGTGAGAAGTCAAGAGGATGAATGGACCAAGTTTAACATGCCAAACTGATCCAAATAAGGTTGCATAACATTATGTATGGTTTACATAACCCACCCCTGCCTTGTATTGGTGTGTAGCATCCAAAATCAAAGAATTGTTCCAGGGTCAAAAAACTGCCCCAATGATTGATTATTTTATTTTATTTGTTATGAAATCAATTTTGATCAGAATCACATGGTTTTTTTATTGACAGGTAGCCATCATGTCAGAGTATACCATGTAATTATTTCAGATTTCTTGCTGATGTTATTACCTCACACTGTGCCAATCTTCCCAAAACACACAAACATTGGGGCAGTTTTTTGACCCACTGTAATAACACAGTAGCCTTGATTAAAGGTCAGACAGCTGATTTGCAGAGGATGGATGGGAAGCGCACTGCCAAATTGAATGTCGACCATTCCCGAACAAGGGTCTCAATGTATTTCGGCCATGTTACAATGTCACTGTGAAGATCTGAACTTTCCTTTACTGCGCAACTGTGTGTGCGCTGGTCAAGAGAAGCACAAAAGAAAATGATGGAGATTAAAATGAACACCACACCAGGTTACATATGTTGACCAGCTTCTCTGTGCGTCTTATTCCCATGCTTGGTGTGTTTTCGGTGCTCAGCTGGACATGGGAGACGGTGAGCACAATTTTCAGAGGGCACAGCAGGAGACTCACTAACGTTCATCAACACCTACGACACAGGCCTTGTCTTGGCGGACAATTTTAATGGTAATAGCGCAGTGGTGGGAGGAGAGCCGGTTACAGACTTTTCGCCATGAGTCCCAGCCATCTCATCTCTCTCGGATTCAAGACATTCAAGTAATTCTTTGCTTTCCGACAGGCTTAACGGCGCCTTAGTATCAGACTTTAGCCTGAGGCCCTCTAGGTTGGGCATTGTTATTCAAAGCATCAAATGTGGGGACCAAACACACCCATCACATGACAATGCAGCGCTTGGCACGCAGTAGCGGTGGCACCGGAGGGGAGTGAGTGATGTGATGGATAGTCATACAAGAACTTCCAGTAAAGGAGCTGAAGCTCATTGGCTTGCACTTTGTGAGTCTCATGCGTCGTTCGGTGCGAGTGTGGGACATACCTTTTGGATCTGAAATATCTTTTATGGAGGCTATGCCCTCATTCGCAGAAGCATACCATCGAGGATGGTTGATACAGACTTGAGCTTGAGGCGGGATGGGCACCTGCCAGTGTGCTGATGATTGGGAGCCCATCAAGCGCGCAAAGTGACCAATATGATTTGCAGAGGTTCTAATATTATCATTTGGCGCTTCTGGCGGGTCATCGTAGCGGATGCTACTGCATGTTACACCATTTTGAACCCAAGTACCAACGAAATAAGTCCAGCCATCGGGATGCACGTGGATGGACTCGTCGTCTTCTTCACGTAAATCATTGCCAATAGCAAGTGGTTGTTGGGTTATCGTTTGCGAGGGGAGGGGAGGGTCACCAGCTCTTTCATTTTCCAAATCGCTATGCACATCCTCATCGCCAGCAGAGTGTGTATAGTGTATAATGGGGGAAGGCGTGGTGGCGGCATGGTCGACATACACAATACTGTGGTAAAAATTGCCTCCAACGTCGTTGATTTCACCACCAGCTATGGCAAAGTCACGCACTCCCTGAAGGAAAGGCATTGAAGTGAGGGTAATAACAAGCACCGTCACACATTGCAGCGGTCAGCCATCTCGTGAAACGAAACACTCGATCACACAGGCGCTGCACAACTAAATGACATTGCTGTACCTGCCTGAGGCTTTGCCGGCTCCCCACATACCAAGACAAGCCGTGGCAAGGGCTGCCAGGCCAAGAGCCAAGTTGAAAGGCTTGAAGTACCAACGCCCAGAGAAGAGGCCCTGTAGAGTACCTGGTTTAATGTTAGCTTTAACATTTCAAAAAGGAAGCCCAGGAAACATTTTATCACCCATGCTTTTGGAAGCATGCTTACCCTCTTCCAGCAAGACCACGTGTCTATACGACCCTTAACCCCATTCCCTGGAACGTAAGGCCTGTCTTTCATGGCGTCTGTAGTGACCTGGTAGTCAAGAAGAAGAGGTTGGAATGTGTATGAGAACTGCATAATGGCGATGGTGGCAATAAGGCCTGTGATTGTTTGGATTCGAGGAATGGCTGACCCAATGGCGAACGCTGAGATCCGAGAACGAGCGTCATTTGATTAGCTGCGTGATGCAACGGATGGAGGTAGGTCAGTACGAACCAATGCCCCAGTACACGAAAACCACGACTGTTTCCATCCTGCAGCTAAGCGAATGGACATCAGAAGCGTAGAACGTGCCTGTCCAAATTATCCTTCCATTGAAGGTCATGTATCGAGGTCCGTTAAACCACCCTTTGACAATGTTGATGTAAATAACTTCAATTCCGATATTTTCATAAAGGCCAGAGGCGATGACACCTGTGACTAGGGATAGGACATTGCCTTCGTAATGTCACTGTCAGGTAGCAAAGACATGTTTAAAGGTTACAGACTAACCAACTGTCTGCCATGAATATTTACTCATGCCTTGAAAGGCCAAGGCCAGGGTAAATTGTCCTTGGAAGCCCTACGGAGTAGATTTGTCACTTTTCCATTGGGGGAAATACAAGACATACCTAGATGAAGCAACCATAGAGCAAGTAAGCACCAAAGATAATAAGTTGTGCAAGCATCTAACAAATTTATGCCTCCCTCAGTTTCCACTTTCACAGGAAAAAGGATACAATATCAGTTTCTGGACATAGATGTGAAACTCATCCACTTTCGTGTTCCTCTTCTTGACACTGTAAAGAGTACCCATGCTAGTTGTGGTTCCGGCATGGACCGCATTACCCCAACCATTGTGAGGGTTATTAGCAACAGGGTGTTAGTATCATGCATATACAATAAGAATAGATATACATAAATGAGGCAGACCTTGTTCTTGATGGTGGTCATGGTGGAGGATTGATAAGAGGAATGCATACATCACCGTCCCTGTTCCGGTCGCACATACATGCATTCACAATGCATAGCCGTTCACAACAGCACCAGGCACGGCGTTATGTAGGGCAGTAGCCCCAGCGGCCCTCGAGAGTGGTACTGTTGTTCTGCCCGCATGGTGACACTAGTAAAGACACATACTGAGCGGTAAACGGTTTCGATTGGCAATGATCAATTGATCATTGAGGCTATACCGTCCTAATGATATATCAACACTCGGTTAACGAGCATCAAACCTTTATATATAAATGCTGGTCAATTACAGAGCACCGTGATATATCATACTATATTTAGATCAGCCATTGTGCCTCGCCACCTCTCACACCCGCCTACAGCATTGTAGAGCATCATTGCAGTTGTCTATATATAAATCCCGCCGTTTCAATTTATCAGCATTCGGAAAACTTCATTAATGCAGAGAAGCCCAAGCTTCTACCACTACTGTCAATGCTCAACTGACAGGATCAATCATACAATAAGTAAGACATCTTGAAATGTCGCCTTCCGATCTGATTAAATTTAGCCTGCGCTTGCAGAGGCTTTTCGGAAAAAAGAGAAACAATACATGTTTGTTTTAAAGCATCGGTCGGCTGCGGAACGAGTTGAACCACCTCCAAATAAAACATACAGTCCAACATATGACTCATATGAAACACGACGACTCCTGAATTCAAGTGTTACTGTGTAGTGGTAAACTTGACTGATGTTGTATCAATGACTGTTCAGCACCATGCACTGGGAGATTGCCAGTGATATGTCATCTCCTAGCATGTTTGACGATGGCCCATGCGTCCCAGAGGCTACTTGATGGCGACAGGCACTAATACATTACTACAAATATTTGATTCCACTGGATTAAAAATGGGCGAGGCTCGGTGACGACTGGCAATCATTTGATACATCACATATTTGACTCAGCAAGAACAACGCACGATATATCAGGATATATCATGTCCTGTTGATTTGGTATTCGTTGCTCAATATCATATGATGTATCATGATATATCAGGCCCTGTTATCCTAGCATTTGATATATCACAACTTGAACATGATACGGGGTTATTATTGGCAAGAAGCTACAAAAATTACAAGTCCAAGAGACTACATACGAGTGCGCGACATACTACTGTTTTTTTGGACGTTTCCTCGCTGGACCATCACCGTTACCTTGCGCAGCAGAAATCAGGGTATTCAAACACTCTCGCACATCCCCGACAGCGCGACTCCACGTTTCTACATCATGTTTAGACTCCCCCCACCACTTGAGGCCAATGATGACCGTCACGATACCATTCGGTCCCCCTTTGTGCAAGCTGCGAATGTCCGTGCCAGGCGGCGGTATCGCGGACATCGGAATAGGTAGGCTCTCGACAGACGCCCCCTTGCGCTCTTTGGGTTGTAATGCAGCCCACCACATTACCCACTCCTTTGCAAACTGAGCGGGATCAGGTATTTCAGGTACATGCTGATAACGCCGCGTCTGCAACCAGCGGCTGAGGATAGATGGTCGCGATTTACCCCCAGGTAGACGACTCTGCTAAGTAGTTAGTGTCCATGGGCCATTAAAGAGGACAAAAAACTCACAGATGATGTTGTAGAGGCCAAGCTCGATTCAAATGTCATCCAGGCAGCTACACAATCATTCCATCCCGAACCCAGTCCTTCGTCAGAGAGATAATCCCTCGCATATAATAGCCAGCTACCAGTGACCACTTCCTTTGAAGCGGTTGGCTTGCGATTACGTTGCGATCTCCCATTTACATCGCCGTTCTCATCATTTCCCTTCGTCTGCTCTGCCTCACGTTTCCTCTTACTTGAAATCTTCGTAGAATTGCCATCGGGAGAATCATTAGAAGCAGGTGCTGCGGGGGGTTCGACTTCGAGGTTTGTCCTAGTTCCCAACTCTTCGGGCGTAATGTTTTGAGAAACGTTAGAAAGCGGTCAACGCGAGTTGGGTATAGATGATTCGACGTTGCCCTGGGTCTCGGAAACAGGACCTATGTCCTTTTCCATTGTGATATCGGCGGGCGGGACCGTCTCCCGCAAATCCGGGATGGTAGCGCTGTGAATCGGCATTTCGGGGGCATGGCATCCTGCGTAGTGATTGGGCAGATCTAAATCAGATGCTTCCATCGAAGGGTTTGCAAATATTTGTTGCCACGTGGGATCAAAGCTGAGTAATGCGTTCATCTGGTCCTCCGTCAGGCTGTTCGTCCAACTCATCATCGCTGGGTCAAGTGCTGGATCGAGCGTCTCAACTGAGTTCAGGTTTGTTTCTTCACTTGCCTGGTGGAAATCAAATATGCCTGACATGTAGTCATTTGTTCGCAAATCGTTACTCTTTAATCCGCCTGAGAAGGCGGAGTTCCCCTCTTCGATTCCAACATTGTTTGACGTAGCCGGTGCATCCAGCGACATGTGTGCATCCGTGGGAGTTGGGAGCGCAGGGTTCGCATTTATGGATGAAACGTCTGTCTCATTGACTTGCACCTCGTGGCCCCCATGGAGTGTTCCAACGAGGTCTTCTGCGGATGCTACCGTGGAAGATTCCACACCCGGCGCCTCGACACCTGGGCCCATATTCTCTTTCTCTCTCGGTGAAGATGCCGGGGGCGGACTGCTGGCTGACGTATCAAAATGTACAGTATCTGTATCCCCGAGGAGGGATCGTTGTTGACAAATATCCGGTGCTGGGGGACATGTTCAGTGAGCATTCCACCAAGTATTCCATGTCAAACTTACGGTAAATTTGATGCAGAAATTCTGCGTATGGAACAATGAAGGAATCGCTATATGTTGGGTGAGCTTGTTTGAATGTGTGGCCGAGGTTATTCCTTCCACAGTGATGACTATTTTGCACGTAAGTATATCATATATCACAATATATCACAATATATCACAAAACTGACCCCAGTGTACAGATTCTCCCACCGTTTACTGGGTCCGGGCCTCCCCCGATCAGCGAGAAAGCCCAGCCCGTTTTATGTGAAATCTCTGTGAAGAAACTCAGCAGCATGTTGGGCAACTCTTCGATGGCCCTGTGAGGCTATTAACATCGCATCCACGTTGTAACTTTGTTCGACTCACCCAGCATATTCCTCGGCGGTGTGTTCACCATCCTCGTCTTCTTCCTCCTTTTGTGCTTTTTGCGCTTTTTGCGCTTCTTTCACCTTTTTCATCTCCGCCAGGTCATGCAAGACTTCTTCACGCATGTACTCCGGTGCGTTTGCATAAGCTTCACACATCGCAGATTTGATAGCTTGGATATCAGGTTTTTCAGGTTGCCCGCTCTCGTCGCTCCCTTTCTCTGCCTGTAGCAAAGGTGCAACATGTGTCTTGTAATATTTAGACGCGAAATACTCTTCTTTCTGCGGCAAACGTGTCGTTTTTGCCTTGGTGAACTGGAACTGAGATTTTGTTTTAGGAACCCTTCTACTCTTGGATGTATTATTAAACCAATTCTTGAGTTGCTAGAACAAGGTGAGTTTAATTGTTATTCCGCGTGTGATGCACATACTAACTTTAATCCGTTTCTCAACTCGATCCTTTACTTCACGACGGTGATTTTCGGCGTCTTTGGGTGCGGGTACAACTTCCTGACCCTCTTCCTTCCAATTTGCAAACCACTCGCGTTGAACATCGGTCCAGAACCGGTCAAATTTCCGCGTCTTCTGAGCTTGGATAAAGGCATCCATCTTACCCTCCAAGAACTCAAGTTGCTTGTCGTCTTGGACCCAGCCTTTCGGTGCCATTACGGCTACTAAGATTTTTGGTAAGTGGCGTGCTAGGTAAATTTTGGTATACCAATTTAGTAATCCGGCAACTTACATGAACTATCCAGTACCTTCTATAAATACACACTGGTCAACAAGTGGTTTTCCCATCATCAGTTCAACCCCATTAGTCGATAAATCCCATGTCGTCATCTAAGATTGATCCCGCCCTCATAACTGCTATCGTCGAGCAAGTCCTTGCGTCTCTGCAAGGCATGCAAATTTCCAGTAAGTTAGTCCATATTATACGTACTGCATGCCACTCTATATCAACTATAGATGATCACATCGCATCCGCTAGTGACACGGAAAGCTCTGACGGCGAAATTGTGGAATTCACCCCGCCATCATCTACCCCAGTGTCCGCTGCCCCTACCAATGCCGCTATTCCCGTCGCTAATACTGTGGGAGTCGTTACCGTTGGCCCCGTTGCCCCTGCCGTGGTCGCCCCTACCGCAGTACGTTTGTCTTCAGTGAAGCTAACATGTGTCTAATGCAATGCAGGAGTCAACTGACAAGTGGTACATGGTTTCTGCCGGCCACGAAGTTGGGGTCTTTCAAGGATGGCAAGTAAATATTTTTTTCAAAGTACATAAACTCAACCCACCGTAGGCACATTGTTCGCCCTCTTGTTATCGGCGTCTCCCGCGCCTGCTTTAAGAGGTACCCGTCACAGGGTGCTGCTCAGGAAGCATTTGCCCATGCTACGGCAGCAGGAGTCGTTACCATCATCCCCTGAAAGTGTTGTGA
The DNA here is from genome assembly GCA_003316615.1 of Amanita pseudoporphyria. NCBI lineage: Eukaryota > Fungi > Basidiomycota > Agaricomycetes > Agaricales > Amanitaceae > Amanita > Amanita pseudoporphyria. The sequence continues at coordinate 5,610 of QFEO01011706.1, read as the reverse complement.
TATGATGTCATTTACAATTGTTGTTTCCACCAGAAAAAATAAAATAAAAGCATGTTTGGTTAGATCGTTGGTGCCTGATACATTAATTTAGACAATGCATGTAATTTGATCAGCTCCGGGATGTCTGACAAAGCATGACACCAGATCTCCTCCAGCCAATGGACGATGGAGCTAATGTCATACCCTTTCTTCTGAATGGCGTGCAGTTCCTCCCCAACTCCATCCACCTGTAATACATGGATTTCACACTTTGTCAATTCAGTTTGAAAGCTATGGATTTTCGTTATAGCGTTCTCAATGATTACATCATCCTTTTTCTCGATGAAGGCTTGATATACAGTTTCGACATAAGCCATAGGAGATGGTCCGATGTTGGCAAGGAATGCATTGTAGGCCTGTTTAGCTTGCCCCTGCCAATACAAAATGTTTTTATGTCTATTTTTGCTACTACATGATTAGCATGTAAGGCATAACAGACGGAGTGAGAAACATACTCTGACAAAGTAGTTGGGAACGCACGTACAACAGGGTTCAGGGGCAGGGTATATGGGCTGCAGGCGCAATTGTAAGTCGCACGGTTGGAATAAAGATCTAGTCCCGAGTTCCTTACTGTTTTTCCTGGTATTTTGATTGTCGCCGGGCTTGTATATCAGACTTGTTCCTGTGCCGGGAAATTGATGCTAAGTTCAAGATCGTCTTGAGAAAGCAGAGGGACGCACTTATCATAATGTCGCTTGCTTTTCTCATGATTTGCAGCCCGCTTTTCTTCCGGGGAGTGATAAAGTAGTGGTCGTGGCATGGAAGTCTTGTGCCGCAATGGGAATTAACTGAGTCTGTGACCGGTTTGCTGCTTCAATCATCTGACCTTTACTCATTTAGCTTTATTCCCCTGCTTGAGTCTAGGTGGAAACAATTGTGAGGTATTCTAGTAGCTTTCAGCATCATTATATCATACCCATCGGCCCCACGGGTTGATGCATTTGCGTACGATACAGTTCATGTTAGAATTTCGGCGTGGTCGGCCCGGCAATTCACGTGACTTACCAGGCTTTCAACCTGAATCAACGAGCCGTCACATACTCGACCTTTGCTGCGCGGTGTGATACAAAACCATGCGGATCGATGCAAGCGTCTGGCAAGTACTTCCTTGCCTTTTGGATCATCTGATACAGGTTGAACATTAGGTATTGAATGCAAAGATGTGGTGGATCTAACCATGAAGCGTGAAGCACCAAGGCAGCGCATACTAGCCTGCTGTTTAATGCCTTCTTCATCGGCTGCCTCGGAGAATATGTGGGACGCACAATTGGAGCCTCCCACATGCATGGTTGTAAGAAGACATCGCCAATGGAATATATTGGCATTCAGGACTCTGGTCTCGCATTCTCCCCATTCGCGATGGGCAAGAGACGACGAGAGAAGATAGAATTCTATGATGACGTGGTTCTCCCAACTAGAGCCGTCCTCACACCACCAGCACCTGTTCAACACATACAGCGACACACCGAAATTTCGTTACGGGATGTGTCTACTGTGAAAACTAATCAAATCTATTATAGTGTTACGGGTCCCCCTATCCAACAATGTCCGCCTCAGGCCGTTGAAGAAATCCAGTGGAGCACAGACTCGGAGCCAGCGTCAGATAGCGTGGAATCCATATTCGATGAACCTATCAATTTTGTCAACCCCCCTGCTGCTGTCGCTGAACTAGGAATAATGGACGATAATCCTCGAGCAAACCGATATCTAGGGGTACGGATTTTGCGTTTCGCACGCATGCCATTGACTTGATTATCCTAGGACTTCCCGTTGCTGACATGGATTCCCGAAATCGATACATTCGTGTCAGAATTCTTACGCTTGGAAGGCCGTGGTACTCAACAACAATCGTGCGCATCGTGTCTCACCAGCAACGGTGGTGAGCCACAACTGTACCGCTGCGCTGATTGTCACGACATGCGGCTTTTGTGCCGTTCATGTATAATCGCGGTACATAGGGTTAATCCCCTACATCGGGTAAAGGAGAGTCATCAACGCTATATTCGAACAAATTGTAACTGACTTCCAAGTTGCTTTTAGTTATGGAACGGTGGGTATTTCGAGTCAACATCACTGAAGGCACTTGGGTTGGTTATTCAGCTGAATCACAACATTGACGACCCTTGTTTGAACCCGGCACTTGCTTATAATGATGATTTTGTTATACTTGATTCGCATGGCATTCATAGCGTCAGTCTGCAGTATTGTAATTGCCACCAGGCTGCCTCGCGGCCGGTGCAGCTACTTCGCTCTCGGCTCTTTCCGGCAACCACCCTTGATCCGAAAACGGCTGCTACATTTCGCCTTCTCGAAGCCTTTCAGCTACTCTCCTTCACGTCAAAAGTGTCGGCATTCGAATTTTATCAGTCAATTTCAAGGCAATCGGATAATACGGGAACATGCCTTCCACCGGTACATATTTTCACACCATAGAGGTCCAAACTTAAGTAAGCCCCTCTCAGGATCGCTATCGCGCTTTCATGCGCATCATTCGTGAATGGCGTCACATTCGTCTACTGAAACGCACTGGCAGAGGCCATGATCCTACTGGTGTGGCCGGAACACGGGAAGGAGAGTGTGCCGTTCTTTGCCCTGCGTGTCTGCAACCAGGAAAAAACCTTCCAGACGATTGGCAGATCGCTCCCAAGAAGAAACAGTAAGTTACAGATCTCGATTCGATTTGACGTGTAATTCAATTTATCCTTTCCCAGATGGTTGTATACCCTTTTCGTTGGAATTGATGCCAACTTTCGACTCAAAAGATTAAACATCTCGAACAATACAAGGGATCCAGGTCTTAATCGCGGGTACGCCTATATTGTGGACGAAGACAAATTCAATGATCACCTGGCTAAGTTTGGTAATCAAGTACAAAATGATACCAGTAGATGCAACAACCATGATGCCATCAAGTCAGCGAGTATGCGGGGAGGCAAAGGAACAGTGGCAACGGGAATTGGGACTGTTGAATGCATCCGGCATGACATGAAACGGCCCATTTCATTGGGAGATTTACAAAAGGGTGAACGGTGCGTGTTCAGTCTGTCAATATGAGACTAGAAACTGATGAAGACAAAGCTACATCAATATGGATTACTTTTTCTTGTCAAGCCTGCAGCAGGCTGCTCCAACGCGGCTCGTTGTCTCTTATGACATAGCATGTCAATGGTCAAAGCAACTAGACAAACGATGTGCATTATACGGTACTGAAGCTGTAGATTTAATTTCACAATATCAAATCCAATACCTTGTGCCCAAATTCCATTTGCCGGCACATATACCCCATTGCCAAGCTCACTATTCGTTCAATTTTACTCCACGTGTTGGACGGACAGACGGCGAAGCTCCCGAGCGCGGTTGGTCAGCTATCAATGCAGTTGCCAACAGCACAAAACAGATGGGACCTGGTTCTCGCCGAGACACCCTTGACAACCATTTCGGCAACTATAACTGGCGGAAGATTGCTTCCATTTCAACCTTCCTTTCTCGGAAAGTCACAGACGCAATCAAGGAGCGTGAGATCCATGTAACTGACTTCAAGGAATTCAATTCGGCATTTCGGTCCGCAGACACAAAGCAATGGTTGGTTTCGGTTTTAGAGTGGGAACGCGATAGAAGCAAGCCAAATCCATTTGAAACGACACAACCATGTACGTTAAACCTTCACAGCTACACTACAGATGCTTAAAATTGACCAATACCGTTGCCTTGGGTAGCAATTAGTGAGGCCAAAGTACGGCTACAGCTTGCTGAGGAAGAGAAGAAGGCGCAACAATCCGGACAGAGGTCGCTACATGAAGAAGTGTCAGGTAGCCTTTTAATTTGGCAAGGCCTAGATATCGAAGAGCAGCAGTGCGTATCTATTTTTTAGACTTCCCGACACAGATTTCCCATCGACATCCTCAGGTACAGACTAAGGGGAGATACAGAGAAGCTTGGCCAACATGCAACAGACAATCAACGTGCAGCCGTTTTGGAACATGCAAATCGATTGCGTCGAAGGATCAATGCCTGGAGTGAGATTCAGCATTTATATATGCCCGGCGTTGCTTTACTACGCGCAAATGAAGACAAGGAAGGAGGCGGGAAGGCTCTAGACGCCACGTCACTCAGCCTATTCTTGCCTTCACAGATCATTGGTTGTGCCGATTGTGATCAAATTCTCTTTGAATTTGAATGGCGTCTCCGCTTTGCGCAGGCGCATGACGCCCTCAATGAAATACGCCGGCTGCTTGTGGTACGATCTAGGTTACATCACTCAAAGCAGAGGTTTGCACGTGGTCAAGCTCACAACACCCACAGCATGTCTGTCCTTAATCGGCTTAATGAAAAAATTAATTTTAGCGTCAGGAGATATCGTGATACACGGGTTCTTCTGGAACGTCTGGCCCGAAGACTCTTGAAGGTGGGGTGGGAAGATCAGGTTCGTCCTCTGGCTGATGAAGACATACAACCGTTGGAGGAGGGAGATTCAGATTCATCCGAAGGACGGCGGACACTGTCGTGGATCTGGAGAATACAAGGCACTATAATTAGGGAGGAGGCTACTCAAGAAGGTATTTTCGTCGTTCCGTGATACATTTGTCGGACTTCTGAGCCTTTTCAAGCACTCCGTGTTGAATGGTGTAAGGCTCGAGCCCGAGCTAACCGATGGCAAGAAGAATGTTTATTATTGGAGGAGGAAATGGCGTGGGTATTGCGATACTTCACTTGGCGCACTTGTTGGTGGAAGAACATTGCTGATAGAATGGTCTCAGGAAGCTTCGGTAATTCGGGTGATAGTGCGACAGTCGAAGGTCGGCACGCATATGCACTCCGACAGTCATCGCTTCAAGTAGCGCTTAAAGAACACTGCGAGAAGGCATGGAACGGCCTTGATGAAAAACTCAAAAAGGGTGAGGGCGCTGCAAAGGACATCAATGATTTGGTAGTCTAGTTTTTNNNTTGGATTCTGATGGAAACCACTAGGAAGTTTTACATTCTAACATAGTGGATAAGTGCATGTATGTACAAGGAATACATTCCAGAACATGTGGCACAAACATATTCAGTATTGATGGAGATATGGTCATTTGTTGCTAGGGTTGTCCAAGGGTACACTAAACCCTCAGGGTATTGGTGGAGGGTATACAAGGGTAAGGGTAAGGGTGACAGTATCCATGATTTCACCATACCCCTACCCTTACTGGAGGGTATGGGAGGGTGTGGTGCATTGATAGGGGCAGTGATTAGCCATTGATTGAGGTTGACTGGGGCAATCACAATGCTAATATTGCATGTATTACATGTGACATACACATTTGTAACATAATTAGAGTTGTCCAATGGTAACCCACAGGTACACTAGTACCTTACCCCTACCCTCATATACCAAAAACCCTTACCCTTGGAAGAGGGTCCCTCATATACCAAAACCCTTACCCTTGGCAGAGGGTAAGGGTTTTGGAGGGTAGGGGTAAGGGTACTAGTGTAGTTACTGGGGGGTTACCCCTGGACAACTCTATTTGTTGCTCCTCACTGTTGTCAACAATGAGCAAGACATGTTGGATTCTGACAGAAACTACTAGGAAT
>QFEO01011699.1:0-19885 GCA_003316615.1 Amanita pseudoporphyria | reverse complement strand
GTATGTCACCCGAGTGCTGTGCAATCAAAATCTAGTTTCTATTTCTCATGGCAACTCTTGCAATGGGCCTAATTCTGTCATAGGCCCATCCATTGATCTGTTGTTCGGCCCGTAAATATTGAATCCCGCCACTTCCACCTGCCCACCATGTCAACCAAGTCAGTGATTTTCCGGCATCACACTCTTGTCCTCGAACAGAATTACAATTGGAATCTCGGAGCTTGGGATCAAACTCTGACACGATTACAGTGGTAATATCTTCGCCCTAGTCATGACAGTATTCATGATTCATCAACTTGACACGGCAACGCCCGTTTCGAAGTGGTCTAATTCGTCTTGCTTACAATCTATTCTCCGTTGGTGACATGAACTCAATTGGGTCGCATGATCCCAGACACCTACCCCGGGCCATACCATGATAAAAGTCATGATGTGCCGCAAATGAGTCAGGATCCTGAACTTCGCCTGGTCGGTGGCCGCGTACTTCCACAACATCGAGGATGGATTATTTAACTTACTCGTAAGTTGATTCCAGTTGCGAATGAGAAGCAGACAGGAGACCACCTGACATCGTATTCGATACAAGGGAGCGAGCAAAAATATGGATCTTCAAGCGGGAGTGTCGGGAGAGTTTCGACTCTGAGGTTTTTTTCCAGTGAGTTGTCGCGTATATTCATTGTTACGGTTTACGCATCGTCGAGTAAGATTGTGCATCGCGGAGTCCGCGCACCGTAACGCATGCTGCTTCAATTGATATTTAATGCCTAGAAACCCGAACGTTCTTGCATGTACGATGTGCTGAATTGATACCATCTGATCTCGGCTATGTAATAGCAAGTTTCAGATGCGTACCGATGTTTGCGCGAAACTCTGATAGCCTGCTCGCTCTTCCGTCTTCCTCAGAAGGGGAGTATGTGGGAGTCGGTGTTTATTCATTCAGCCGTAGCCGCAGGACCAGGGAATTTCAACGTGAGGAACACCTCATACGTATTTCTGGATGTGTCTTGGCGGGCTCATCTAGACGGGAGAGGGCATCAAAAGCTTTGCCAGCGTCCCCTGACGTTAATTGGTACGCCGATACATGCGATGGCAGGGTGAATCTTACTTCGGTTGAGAGGCCTTAATAAGTACTAGGAACAAGAAAATATTCTGGATCTGCCATGGCCTTGTATGTGTTTCCGACAGTCCTCTATGATAGTGGTTACAGCTAAGACGCGTGCATCAGTCGCACCCAATATTGTTCTAATGGGGCGGACGTTCGTTGCTGGACCAGCCTCTCTGACTCCGTGAAGAATATCTACCTGCGGGCATATACATCAGTGGTCAAAATTTGGTTAAGCACGATAAGTGCTGGAACGAGTATTAATGGGGATTCCTAACTGAACGTAAACAAACGATTTAAGCAATGTCCCTCACGTCGCCTTTGATGGCCAACCATGAAACACGTTTGCTAATGTCCTCGAATCATATATCTACTATACTGAGGATTGCGACGCGGGCTCTGGCACCCTCTCTCTGCGGGGTTGCATCTACGTTGGAACTCGCACCGATGCTGTAATAGGCAGACAAATAAAGCGGATTTGTTGCGAGCTCTACACGCATGGCCTTCCTAACGAATCTAATGCGGACTGGTTGTTTCCTTCTCTGTTGAATTAGGTTTGTTATGGCGAAGGGAAAACTGATCTTGGTTCGATCTCACTTGCTATTGTCATCCGGAGTAGGGGCCATGGTCACCCTAAATTGTATCGGTAAGAAGGTGTTGTGTACTACTAGTATATTGGCGCGAGAACTGATGAAAGCGATATAGCTGGTGTAAAGGCTCATATGACTGACCATGTTGCACGGCATTCCCACGTTTCTTGCCCACATTCGCGTTGTCTGCGACTTTCGGAGCTTTCTCTTGCAAGAATGGAAGATACGCCACATCATAGGGAGGTAACGGGCGGCTAAGAGATATCTAGAACGTTCCGAATCGGAGTGGCGTATTAAGGTGACAGATCTCCCATAACTACCCCATATATGTGCAACTTGACTAACGGGCTTTGCTTAATTGGTTCAGCGATGAACTCCGAAAAGAATAACTTGGCACGCAACTGTGAATACCAAGGACACTCTTCCTTCATCAAGAATGGCAGAAAACCACATTTACGATGGTACGTATGCTGATTTATCCTATCTATAATTTATCAACCCCGCTTTTAGTTATCATCGTTGGTGGAGGTATCGCAGGTTGTTCAACCGCCTTGTCTCTCCTACGTTCCAATCCAAAAGCGACATTTGTAATTTTGGATGATGCTGACCCACAGACATTCAAGGTTTCATACTTTCTTTTCTTTTCTTGTTTGAATTCACTGAGCTTTCCCTTCCTAGATCGGCGAGACCCTCCCTAGCCCGGGTACACAGTTTTTGCGATACCTTTCGCCAACCCTCCTTACCCGTTTGGAGGATGACACTCGACAAGGAAAGCACATACATTCCACAGGAAACGTGTCTGCTTGGACGTCTGTCAATCTATATGAACAACACTCTATCCTTAACCCATATGGAAAAGGCTGGCATCTGGACAGAGCTCTCTTTGACCAGTCTTTCAGGGATGCGATAAGCGACCTGGCCGCAAATAGCCCGTGGAATAGATTGATAAAGGCCCATTTTTCATCTATCGAAAAGCAGAACGACACATGGCATGTCTGCGCCGAAGATCTCCGTACAAAAGAACAATGCCACTACCACGCCAGATGGGTGATTGATGCAGCAGGTCGCAGGGCCTCTCTTGCACATAAGGTTTGCTCTAGGCCTTTTTACGGCACATCTCAAAGCTTGAATTATTTTTAGATGGGAGCGAAAACTGTAAAGTCAGATTCGCTTCTTGCCTTCTATGCTCTTTTTGGATCATGTGAACAAGACACGGAACATCATATTCTGATAGAAGCAGCTGAGTCCGGATGGTGGTACACCTCTCAGCTCGCAGAGAACAAACGTGTCATCGCGTATCATACCGATGATAACGAACCCTCATCCAAGATCGCGCGGAAACAAGATGGATTTATGCGACTCTTGTACGAAACTGTCCATGTTTTAAAAATTGTCCAGAGCTGCGGGTATAGTATCCTAGCAGGCTACCCACGTTGCACTGCCGCTTGGTCGTCTATCCTTGAGCCCCTGTGTGATGAAGAAAAACGTTGGTGTGCTGTAGGAGATGCAGCAATGGCATTCGATCCTCTTTCCTCCCAAGGAATGATCGCTGCACTTAGCATAGGCTGCTTTGTCGGGGATTTGATTGGTTCATCGGGAGGTGTGAAATCGGATTCGATTTCGGAATACTGCGATAAGGTGGAGAAGAAATATGAGAAGGAGAAACAGTACTACTATGGGCAAGCGCGGAGATTCTCAGGGAACTTCTGGAAGAAGAGGATTTCGGACACGTTCACTGCCTGAAGGAATCAAGTTTCACGGAGGCTTTTTCGGCCTACTGCGACCGTTAATTATACTCCTCTGTCCGCTCTATTAATCATATTTCTTTGTCTTGTCAAATATTTTGCTATTATTGCGTTTGATGTACTCGGCTGTTGCCGGTATGGGTTTTAGTGACATGGTTAACATTTTAACCGCCGAAATTCCTGGTCCGAGTCAGGGCCGACAGTGCACCTTTGCATCCTAGCGATAAGTAAATGCTCCCCGCAAGATCATTGACAGCTGGAGTGGATTGGTGGGCCGACTTGTTCGTACGATCGTGTCATGGAGTTCAAGTTATGAAACAGAATCAGACAAGGAACGACATCTAACATCGTATTCAATCCGGGACGGCGCATAAAGTAGAAGCTTTCATTGGTCTAATCATGGGATAAGGGCAATGATCCTTCTAATTAACTTTTATGCAGGTGCACCGTACTAATAATTCCCACCTGCAACACATTAATAATTTCGACTTGCATGTGACCAAGTAATGGTTAAAGTACCATGCATCCGAGTCTGTACACTATAATACAGATTAGAAAACATTCAATGTAAGTCGTGTCATGCCAGCTCTCGAACGTTCCCGATCGCATGCAAGATTTGCCGGATCGATGCCTTCAATCCACTACCCTCATCCGTTCTGATAGCAGACTCCAGATTCCCACGGATCGCATCACGGAGTTGCGACAGCGTGTTCGGTGATCCATCAGTGTTGGAGGAGTAATATGCAAAGCAAGGGTTAGCATTCCCTCCCGTTCTATAGGGCTGATGCACCATAATTTCCGCTATTGGTGTCATGATGTCAGACATCAGGGGGTGCACGTTTCTCAGCAAATTTAAACGTTTGGCAGCGTCCGAAGATCGTGACGTTTTCCAAATAGTATCCAGTGTCAAGAGAATACAGCAGTAAGTCGCATCGAACGCATCTGAAAGCTTTTAAGTGCATTTTATCAGTTACAAATAAAGAAATTGGGAAAGCGTACTTACATATCTCAGAAACGTATTAGTGCCATAATCGCCCGGTTTCGGGTTCTCTTTGACCGGTAGTAGTTTCCATGCCAGTTGTCGATGAAAGAAGCTCGAAAATACATTGAAATGCGAGTCCGAGGAAGTAGCACCTCCTTCGCCTTGCTCCGTGATAACATCCAAAGCTTTGTAAGCATCTGGCTTGCTGGAGATTGTTTGCATGATGTCGCCGAAGTGCTCTGATTTGTCAAACTGATATTCGACTGTATTAGGAATGATCGGATACGTCGGATTCTGTGAACTCGTCAATTCCCCAATGCCTTCTGTAGGGTGAGCTGAAGTTATTGAGCTTCAGATGCATTGCTCACGGAGTCTAATATCGCGGTAAAGATCGCCGATGCTATCACTATTTTTAGCCATCCTGACCGTACCAAATGGGACTGGGGGCGGAGGAAAGTATGGTGCTTCGATCTGCATTCGGTCCTAAAAGTAGCTTCTAGTATGAGAAGTTGCCGTCCTACCAACATAAACGTTCGGAGACTTTCTTTGTCTGCCCTTCGTAAGTTCATCTTTATTCTCGTCTTGAGAATTTCGTTTGGAAAAGTTGGGATGAAGTCTTTCCTATAGAGCTGTGGTAGCTCATCAGTCGAACGTAGGATGTTACCGATGAGAGCGAGGTGTAACATTTCCTGGATGGCAATACCTGTATGTCATTAATGTTCAGCTCTTTCATGAATAGCATTTTATATTTACCGAGTATTGCGACTCGGACTCTGGCACCCTCTCTGTGTGCGGTCGCATCTACGTTGGGACCCGCATCAATACTGTAATAAGCAGACAAGTAGAGCGGAACTGTGCCAAGTTCCACCAGCATGGCGTCCCTAAGAGTCTGTTTCAGACCTTCAATTGTACGAGGAGGGCTAGCCATGGCAGCAGGCGGCAGTCAAGGAAGATAAACGTTGTTCACAAGTGTTGTTTCCTTCTCTTTTAAATTAAGTGAAGCGAAAACTAATCTTGGTTCATCGTCCAGAATAAGATCACATGGCAACCCTAAAAGCGTACAGAAAAGAATGCAAACCAACGAAGATGATATATTTAGCTTCACATTCGGATCGTGCTTACGTATCGCCACTGCAAAGTTTCTAGCCAGCATCCACTTTTTCTGCCCCTTTCAAGCCCTTCCCTGGAAAGAAGGGGGACACAACCCATCAGAGTAGAACAACGGATAGCGAAGAACCATTGCTGGTACCTGGACAGTTCGTAATTGGCAACTGAGTAACATGTGCTACTGGTCTTACGTGGCTGCAGATAAGCCCCTGTCACCCCAAAACGTCAAATGCTCAAGCCTGATGGGAAGGATCGGTGGATTCCGACTTATCTGATAGCACTATCCCCAGCAAGGCTGAATTGAACTTTGGCCAATACGGCAGGTAAACGAAAAGGTATGGCTTTGCATTACGCTTCGTGAATACCCATTATGTGGGAAGATATCATTGTTGCAAACAGTGGTAAATAGGTTTAGTACGTAACATAATTCCAGATTCACTTCTATAAACAATTGCCCTCCTCATTCATGAAATCGAGAAGCCCATGAATGTAAATTCACAGCCACTTAGCCCCATCCAGCGTTTCAGGACCAAAAGAAGGGCTAGTTATGGTCAGCTGTTTGGATCAGAAAGGGTAACCTGAAACGACAAGCGGCAGGTGGGACGTGAAGCTACTTTATATACGGTCGAGAATGCCCAACTTCTTATTCATTCAGCTTCACTCACGGGATAGGACAACTTCAAAATGAGTGAAATCTCATATGTTGAAATCTTTCCTCCTATGGGGTTCGCACGGGTCGGCGATTCCGATGATTTCTTCTTTGCACCTGAGGTACCGGGGCAGACAGAACTGCCGGTAGGAAGTAATGGGCAGCGAATTACGAATTTCAAAGATGATGAAGGCAAAATAAAACGGCAGGTATGTTTAGGTTCATCTAGTTCGTGACCAAGTTTACGCTTGTTTTATTATAGGCCGTAAGATTCCGTGTATACGGATACGACGTCGATAGAAACGTTGTTAAAGAGATTACTGGAGACAAAGGCTACAAATTCACTTGGAAGACCCACGTCGCCAATACGAAAGGGGCTTCTGGTTTGTTGAGAAGTGAGCACTTTGCTATTCTAGAGTGGTATGGTGTGTTAACTTATAACAGGTATGCATAAATCAGACTCAGGCCAGCTTAGAAATCCCGATGTACGCCCCTGATTGAACGTAGCTATTTTTAAGCCAACTGATAATTCGTAGGTGCGCAGACGTCGACGGTTGATCATCGATCCAGGAGAGAAAACTATTTCGAGTGATCACGCCGACGCTGTACGTCTCGTTGGTAAATTTCAAGGTTCGGCCAACAAGGCCACGGATGTGTATCTCGGAGAGCTCCGTGTCGATAGTGGACGTCTGATATTCCTCGGTGGTCATGGAAGAGCCGATCAGATCCAGAATAATGGGGAGCTTCATCGACCTGAAATTTGGTCAGCGTTCGATAGCATCGACTGGTACGACGATATTTGTGACGGCTGGGTTGACGTTGAGGTGACTCGGGTTTCGGATGAAAAGTGATTAGCTTTTCTTATAACGATAGCACGTACTAAAAAGATATCGTCCAATTAGGAAATTCCGAGCACGGCATAAAGCAACCATAACGAGTACCATCCCGAAATTCACGTGGGGCATACGGAGCCCAGCGACGCTATATGACATTATTGAAGATATCTACAACAAAAATAATTTCCCCGCACCTAGAGAGACAAACTTCTACCGCGACATTTGGCCAGTGCTATTATCTGCCACAGACAGTGCATGGGTAAATAAGACAGCGTTGTGGGGCCATGGTCCAGACTCAAACGCCGACTTCCGCAAGCTGGAAAATAGATTGAATGCGGCTCCCCAGCAAGACCAGAACAAGGAGCTTCGCGGGCACATCTTTTCTAGGATCCGGCAGCCGGGCAATAAAGATCATGCCAATGCTAGATTTATGCCTCGCCTTTCAGGAACTAACGGTGATATGTTTGTGCCAGGCACACTTTTGCTGAGAAGAATTGATAGAGGAGATCCGATCAACTTTTTCGCCTCTTTAACGGACGTACAATACGAACATTTTAGACGGTGGAAAGACGGGGACTTTGTAACAGGTTCAAAATACGAGAGTACGATTGACAGATATGAAGTTAAGGAACAGCCTAGAATTCTGGCACGAGCTGCACTGGAACAAACTACGGGCAACTCGCTTCATCCGGGTATGGAATGGTACTGGATTGCATTGGATAAGAATATATATAACCTCTATGTGGATCCGCCGTTGCCCGATCCGCCGTTCAGAATCGAATATGACGTTGTTAAGCCTGGCGATCTCACCCGAGGACTGAGCCTTCCCTGGCAAGGCGATTTCGGTCTATGCGATACACATTGGTAAGCACTCGCACACCTAATATCTGCTTTGAGCCTCATGACTTGGAAGGTGGCCATCTACTCGGCCTGATAATGTTTTCGTGAGAGAAAACTCCGGCGTTGTCCAGCGAAGTTGGACTCGTGGTCTTCGCAAGAACCCTGATGGTGAGTACACTGAGAATAGGATTTAAGACCGTTTGGCTAAGTATTTACGTCGCATAGATCTTACGTCGTTCCCCGGAATCACGGACATGATTCATAACTGGAACAATCTTGGTCTTATTGTACCCGAAAATATAGGTCCCGTTGTACCTGGAGGTGAACGTTGGTGGATAGAGACAGAGCGTAACATGTTCTGGAAGTTTAGGCAGAACGGCGATGCGTCGTAATTTGTGTTTAATCCGCCCATATGTTAGCCAACAGTTCATGTCTGATCGTGCTAGGGTTTACGGTGTGATAAACTGGGTATCAAGCCAGTTGAAAAAAGGTCAGTTTCTGAAGTAGCGGTGATCGGAATGATATGACTTACGCGTTGACATCGTCGTGGAGAGATGTCGTCTTAAAATGGTTATTGGAGTATGCGACAATGCTGAATTCACCACTGATGATGTATGTGTATGTATCCTTATAGAGATTTGAACATGTAATCGCCGGCTTTCTTTGTCCTTCTAGAGGTCAAAAGTGGCGGGAATGATTGATGATTCCAAGACGCCTATCGCAAGTCTCCAGAGTGATGTTGTGGGTTTAGCAATGGGGACGATGACGATGCCATAGACTATGGCCGTCTTGCAGCTGGCATTGTAGCACATTGTAGCAAGTCATTTTATTGAAACTTTTATGCCGGACGAACTATCTGTCATTGTCAATCTTACAGCAGTTGCCGATACGGAAGCCGCAGTCGGTGTAGTTACTGTAGGATACCTTATTCGAGTTAGGTCGTTGCAGTCAGTACCACTGGTGGAAGACAGTCTGCAACGGCTGCCTGATTGATCCTCAGGCCGATAGTTGGCGTTTAGTAATCCTACGCCTGCCTGACACACACGTGAGTCTACGATCCCATCCAGTGTATCGCTAAAGAGTTGCTAACGGCGTGTGCTGGCTTTTGATCCACCAATTGTCGATATCTCATACCGTCAAAATTGACCGGGACCAATGTGACAACAAACCTAGATATTTCCGCTCTTAGCCCACTCTCGCTGATAGTCATAGGTTGGTCGGGGCCACGAGAACTGCGATCCCTTGAGTCCAGGTGAAACTCACACGCGTGGTTCTCGTGAGTTGGAACAGTGGGTGGAGTTTAACCGTGGGAAGTGAATAGGATTTGATGATGATATCTACAGGGATGTCCACCAGCGGATTTTCCGTCAACAGTTGAAGGGTGCCGTTGGGGGTTGTCCGAAAACCTCCGGGGGTCGACTTCATGGCTAAATATAACCTCCCCTGGCGTCTAATCTCTTCTTCTAGCCCCCCTTTCCCTCCTGGCTGGTAAGTACTAGAGCAGAAGGCCGTATGTGGCGATTGGCCAAATGCATGCATTAAACACGTGTTGCCAGACGAGCCCCCCAGTAGCCATTAACATATCGTTATGGAAACTGAGCACCGTCTCGAAGAACGCATAAGAGAGCTCGGGAAGCTGGGATCCGGAAACAGCGTCCCTGTTCCGCCGAAAGCCATCGTGGTTATTATCGATATAATAATGAAACGTTCTATTCCATTGCCAAACATTTTTGATCCGTTGTGATAGGCCATTGTGAACAGTATAGATATTATTACTCGTGCACTGTATGTACACTTGTATTGGAGATAGCCAAATGTGCTAGATAGAGTTCAGTGATTCATAGGCGCCGGTTCCACCGTAATTTCTCCATTTCGAGACTGTGGCGTTGGTATCACAGGAGGGCATCCCCATCGATATGTGAACATCATCACCTGCCTGTCCTTGTTGGCCAATTCTTCTGTTTTTTTTCTTGGTCGCTTCTCATTTTCCATTTTTCTTTGTATATATATAGCCTGCATTTCGCTACATCCATCATCCATTCGCCTGCCTCTGATCTTGTGAGCCTCCCCCAATTCTTCCGAAAACATCACATTTTGCTTATTCTCACCATACCCTCTTAGAACTCCACATCATGCGCACCCACGCAGAGCTGTATAACAGCCTTCATTCCATCAAGGTAGCAGACAAACTATTCATCAATCGGAGTGCTATGTTCGAGAAACTCACACCACTCCTTGCTAAATACGATAATAAGTATGGCGTATGCCTTGTGCACCGTCACTGCACACTCGAGGAGGGAGAAAAAATGGTCGCTACTGGGAACATTACGCAACCGGAGCGCGACATCGAATGTTATCCTCTGCGCTGGACGGCCGATGGGGAGCCATACGAGTTCAGTCGGGAGGCGACTCAGCCGCCTCCCCAAGAATTGATAGATGAATTCAAGGCGATCGTTAGTGATGGGGCCGCCGCCGTCCTCGGCTTGTTTTATGTTCAAGACAAGGATCGCTCGGGTGATGCTGTAGTTGCGGAGAGGACAGAGAGGAGGAAGAATATTGTGCAACTTACTTCGAGGGTCAACATCGTCGACAGTAGCATGATCGAAACCTGTTGGATTATAGGACCCGATGGCATACACATAGTAGTACACGGCACTTGCGTGCCATCTACTCACTAATCAGCCAGCTCCAGTCCGCTACCCGAAAGCTTGCGAAGAAGAAACTTCCCAAACCGTTTCAATTTTCCCCTGTAATAGTAGTGGGTCGGCGATGTAACTATGTGGTTCAATGGTAAACGTCAAACGCATGAGTCTCTTGTACATTTGGATTATGTCGAAGAACGGCTGAAAGAATAAATAATTGCGCTCTGCTAAATGGATGACAGTAGGGGCCCCATACATTTGTGTCTCTCAGCTAGCAAAGTTCAAGCTTCAAGGCCCACCCATCTGTCGAAGTTCACCGCACTGTATGAGAAAGCTTCAGGATAGCGCAACATGTAGCTACAACTTAATAGACTTCATTACATCATTGCAAAAGCTACAATCATAATCGATAATCACCCGCAACCTGAAAGGTGAAGCTTGAAGGGTTTTTAGAGGGTGGTCTCCGCTGGACGAAATTCAGGTCTCACGTGACGTCGTGACCTCCCTTTTTGGTCCCTTTTTCCCCTTATGAGGTTGTGTGTGCACCAAACTTTCGTTGTTTCCGTCGTTCTGTCGTAATCGTTTCTCATGACGCTAGTTGCCCCATTTGTCTTGGATCCCTGACTCGAACCTATGCCGATGTCGTTTTCTTCGATATTCATCAGGCACATCATGGTAAATTTACAGTCATTTTTATGGTGGAAATTGTAACATACTGTACGGTTGCGGGTATTGCCGCGCGAGCGGGCGTAAGACACTAATTTATTGCAAGGGTTTTGGCCCGGCTCAAAGCTCGCTGCGACCTCGGTCACGTGGTCTTATTTCGATACGTTCGAAACTGACGCGACTAATCACAGAACTCAAGTAAGTTTTCAACATTTTCAGCTTTTCATGCCGTGGCTGATATCAATCTAGCGATCCAAAACTCGATCGTTACACCACGCTGCCCCGAGGGTGAAATGGATGATGATCAAAGGTCTACCACTCCAGCACACCCAACCAGATCCACACACCCCAACTCCCCGCATCACACCCATCAGGAACAATAACACCATGTCCAACGCCGACGCCAATGCCAACGTTGGTCCTACACCCTCATCTGTGCCGTCCATGCTAGGAGGACTTACCTCTGGACATCCATGCCCTACCCAACACGCTAATTCAACCAAGTGCCTTCCATATGTGGCTCGACACCCACTTAGACTTGCGCCGTTCCCTCTGATTTAAAGCCACCGCGCGTGAATCAGACCCACAAATCGGCCGTTTCACCGACCGGTCCGGAATGGGCTTGTCCACAGTTAATGCTCTAGGTTCCAATCAATGCGCCCATGCCGAGATTTGGGTGGAGAAGGGCAGTGTTTTTTTCGTCCGCGATACCGAGTCATCAAGTAGAACCGTCGAGTGCTGCCAGTCAAGAGAGTCGGCCATTCCAGCTTATGGACGGCGCGAATTATCAAGGTGGCACGGAAGATATCTACTAGAGCGCGAAGATTAGAATAGAGGTCGGCAGGGAGCGGCAGGCGGGTGCGAATGCATTCAAGCATGTGTCTTGCTTTCTCTTTTTTCGGTAGACGTTGACAATGGACAGCCGCACTGAAAATTTTAAGGAACCTCGCGGCCATTGTTGGCTCAACGATGGCTTCCACTGCTTAGTCGTTTTACATTATCAAGGCCAGGCCGGAACATCCCTATCCATGGCTAAATTTTGAACCTTCCCTAGTTTCTTCCTAGCCCCTTTCCTCCCGGCCGGCGCTAGAGAAAAAGACCGTATGTGGTGATTGGCCAGATGCATGCCTTAAACATCTGTTGCCAAACGAGCCATTGTGGAAACTGAACACCGCCCCGAAGAACACGTGAAAGGGCTCGGGAGGCTGTGATTGTCCCTGCTCCGCCGAAAGTCA
The DNA here is from genome assembly GCA_003316615.1 of Amanita pseudoporphyria. Taxonomy (NCBI): domain Eukaryota; kingdom Fungi; phylum Basidiomycota; class Agaricomycetes; order Agaricales; family Amanitaceae; genus Amanita; species Amanita pseudoporphyria. The sequence continues at coordinate 7,491 of QFEO01011699.1, read as the reverse complement.
CCATGGTTATCATTATAACAATGTTGAAACGTTCTGTTCCACGGCCAAACATTTTTGATCCGTTCAGATAGTAGGCCGTTGTGATCGGTAAAAACATCCACTGTACGTACACTTATATTGGAGGTATCCAAATGTGACAGATAGAGTTCAGCGATTCATAGCACCCATTCTTATCTGAATTGAAAGAAGAGCTTTGTCGGATCACGAGCCTGGCCATCTAACGCTCGTACTAGGTTCAGCTGCGGCCAAGTCTTCTAATCTGGGACTCGGACAATATAGGCCTTAGGCGCCAGCTTCGCCATTCCGGCCCTTTGCATCCCCTTTCGAGACTGCGGCGTTGGTATCACAGGAGGGGGCATCCCCATCGATATATGAACTCTCATTTTTCTTTTTTTCTTGTATATATAGCCTGCGTTTCGTTGGATCCCTCACTCATTCGCCTACCTCTTATCTTGTGAGTCTCCCCCAATTCATTCGAAAACATCACTCTCACCCTCTTAGAACTCCATCATGCCCACCCACGTCGAGCTGTATAATAGCCTTCATTCCGTCGATGTAGCGGACAAACGATTCATCAATCGGAGTGCTACGTTCGAGAAACTTACACCACTCCTTGCCAAATACGATAATAAGTATGGTGTGTGCCTTGTGCATCGCCACTGCATACTCAAGGAGGGAGAAAAAATGGTCGCTACTGGGAACATTACGCAACCGGAGCGCGACGTCGACTGTTATCCTCAGCGCTGGACGGCCAATGGGGAACCATACGAGTTCAGCCGGAAGATAACTCAGCCGCCTCCCCAAGAATTGATGAATGAGTTCAAGGCGATTATTGGTGCGGCTGATATCGTCCTCGGTTTGTTTTATGTTCAAGACGAGGTTCGCTTGGGCGATGTCATAGTCGAGGAGAGGACAGAGAGGAGGAAGAATATTGTGGAATTTACTCCCGTGGCCGGCACCATCGACAGTAGCGCGATCGCTACCTGTTGGATTGTGAGACCCGATGGCGCAGACATAATAGTATTCGGCACTTGCGTGCCCCTTACTCATTAATCAGCTATCCCCAATCAGCTACCAGAAAGTTCACGAAGAAGAAGCCAAATCATTTATGTAATATGCCTCAGTAACTGTAGTGTGTCAGCGATGTAACTATGTAGTTGGTAAATGTCAAACGCACGAGTCTCTTGTACATTTTAATTGCGTCGAGGAACGGCTGAAAGAATAAACAATCGTAGTGGCGTCTAAGCAAATTGTCTAAGCAAATGTCGGTAAGGGCCGCAGGCATTTGGAAGTGAATTCCAAGCGGGCGTTCTGCTGACTAGATTATACCGACACAACTATCAAATAAATAGATCAACGTCAGCGTAAGGGGATGCTTGACGAAGGTCAATGATGCGTATTTTTCGGAACTTCGGAAATCCGGGAGACAGCAATACAACAACATGTCCACTTTTGTTCTCAAATCGACATGCGAAGGTGAAAGCCCGATGACCGTGGACAGATGGCGTGGCATACCGGCTTTATTTCTTGGCTTATTATAGGTTCGTACAGGTTGAGTGTAATGTAGTGGTAGGTTCTAGTAGATAACGCTGTCAGTCTGAATATGTAGAGCACAAGCACACGCACACATAATGCAGGGTAGCCCGGCGAACTACTTCATCTGAGTTATATTTCATTAGCGTATTTCTACTTCTCACTAGTTTCATAAGATTGCGCCATCACCTTACTGACATGGTGGCTGCTCTCGTTCGCAAGTGCAAGTCACAATCAGCCTGAGAGCGTGACCCGATAGCGCCATCTGTCACCGCCTGTTTCATGCAGTGGCGGTTACAGCTATTTGCAGAACGACAGACCGAAAATCACACACGTAGCGGGGCCTAAAGTTTGAGGTCCGAAAACCGAGAGCAGAGCACGTGATTTGGAAAGAAGGGTCATCAAAACCCAAGGCTTGCAGCAACGCAGTGGTCACATGATATATAGAGTTTCTGTTGTAAATACGCACAGGCAACAGTAGTTATCCTTGACGGCTTTGGGGATATGACGCCTCATTGCAAGGCTGCCGAGGCAATCAATGGCAGCCACTAGGTGCGCTTCGAATCACATGACCTAAAGTTCCAGCTCCGACTGTGTGCGTAATTTTGGCCAAGGGGCCTATTGTTCTGCAAATAGTTGTAATATAAAACAATAATTCCGTTTCTCATTGAATTGACACCGAAATTATCTTTAAGTCATCCACACAAATTACACAAAAACACGAAGTCATGTACATGCTCACAAACTACTCCGTCACAAATTGAAGTACCAGGAAGACAATGTATAGTAATGACTAACAGTACGATAAGGATAGGTAATAGAGGACCTGGTGGCGTAATGCCAACGCTATTGGCCGTCTGAGCCTTGAAATCAGGTATAGCGAATAAGTCGAATTGTACATTACTCGATGTTCCATTGGGTGCATTGGGTGAAGGTCCACTGTAGACTAACGTGATAGTATGGTTGTTCCGAGACCCGAAGTCTGGCGGAGGGACAAGAATTGGAGGAAAATGCGTAGGAAAGCAGAGTGGTAGCTCCGAAGTGCTGCTGCCAGAGAAGGTATCAATTGTAGTTGTGGTATTGAAGCCATCGATGAATACAGAAAAGACGCCTCCATTCGGGGAAGTCACGGTATGGACCCTGATGCTAGGCCCTGAAAGATTGACGTTAGCGAGGGTGACGACAAAGGAGAAAGGACGCACCGCTGTAATTGAATGAAACTGTGGAGTTGATGGTGGATGTGACACGTAGGGAGGGGCTCAAAGCGCAGCCAGGGGTGGTGCTGGAACTTTGCCATGCATTTAGCGGTTCGTAAGCGACTTCAGCATCGCTGTTTGCAATCGGGGTTGCTGATGGCATAATGCCTAGGACTGTCGAGGGATACGAGCTAGCGGTAACGCCATATGCATCTATGCATGAAATAGCATGATCCACGCCATCGTTGAAACATACAGTTCCAATAGCTGTGGTGGAGGCCGATCACGTCAGTACGTTCCAACAGTCGGCAACTATACCTACGACAACAGAAACCTGTTAGACCCGTCCTCGAGCAGTCACCTGGGGCGTAACGACGGATAAGTAAACGAAATAAGAGGGAACAGGATGATAGTCTCACTGAGATATGGATCTGTGCATGGTGGACCAGCGAAGGAAGAGAGGAGAGGATACGAAAGATCCTCGCATGCGGGGATTCCTCGCCTGACGTTGCAAATATATCTGATTATAGGATCTATGAGCACTTTAACGACCGGATAGAGGTCAGTGTTACCCAGGACGACAACAGGCACTACCGGGGCCACACGGGATGGAATTCCCACTGCAGTTCTTGGTCGTCTTCACACACACACGATTGGTAGTCAGATTAGTTGTTAGCGAGTGTTGCGAAGACTCACAGTATCGTATTGCAAACTATGAGAAATGGCGAAGCCAGAATAAGAGATTAAAGCAAGTACGAGATGGGTGATCTTGTGAGAGCTGATCCGCATGATTGGGGGAGTTGGGTATGCTCTGGCCAACGTTGCCTGGAAGTTGATAAAGCTTCTGTTTTTGAAGTGTATCGCTTAATGTTGATTCAAATAGTATATGCCGCTAGCGCGCTCAGGTTTCCCCTGCAACTAAGCACGAGAAAGGGGTAGACATCTGAAGGACCATTGGTACGATTGATTTAATTAGAGCATGGTTAACGGCATAAGCCGCGCAGCCAGCCACATATTACGTCGTTTGCAAGTCGGCTGTAAGTACCTTAATCTGATGTAAACGGCTTCTAATCCTAAAATTTTGTCCGAATCCCCGATCCAGCCTTGTTCAAACCCAAAACTTTGTCAGAATTACTTATTTAGGATACTGATTTTTGAATGGGACAATAGAAAAGCAGGTCAGGTGTACCTTTCTCTGATGCAAGACCCTTTTCTGTATACATAAAATCGTGGGGGCCAGCCGTGTCCAAAACACCCCTGTCAAGGCAAGGAACACGCGCCTTCATAAAAGCATTCCTCTGCACGATAGTGGCCTAGTCTATGGGTGTCAAGGATGGCATTGGGGTGAGCCACATCACTAGCGACGTACCTCATCATGGGGTTTTTGCGGGCGCCACTACTAATGCGTTACTACTTCTGGTCCGTCGAACGCCTCTGGCCTCACCGTTGTCAACCTTCAATTTTGGGGTAGCTGTCATAGAATAATTGTGTCGACCGGCAGAGAGGTCGTCACAATGAAAGCGAAAGTGTCATTTGTCTGCGGAGGACTAAGAATTGGCATGCATCATGCTAGAGCCTCTACAACGCAGTACGAAATGACAATGGTGAGAGAAAGAAAAGTCACCAAAACATAGTTCAAAACCTATAAACAAAAGACTGAAAAGATGGAAATTTGTCCGAACTTGCATGCCGATTTTTAGCCCGGATTTTGCCTGAATTCCAATTCAGCCTTGTTACGGTTCCTTCAACGTCCCATGTCAACACCTAGCGACCTTGAGAAACGTGTCAGTGACGGCTGTGTCGTAGATTTGGGGTGTGATAAACGGTCACAGAAGCGGTTCAGTGGCACTTTATGTAGAAGGTCATACGCGAAGGACGAGGTGAAAGAGACAGAAAGAGGAGCTAAAATGGAAACAAGAGAAGAGGGTTTAATGTGAGATCGTAACAGGTAGGTGGACTCGTGGCCTTTGAATGTACTCTGAATAGGTAAAATTGATTGTTATCAGCCTGTCGGTTAAACCTCGGGCCTTACGGAAAGTCTTCATGCCTACATAAAACATTAAACCGATTATTAGCGATTCTTCGAATGGAACTTTGCCCCGTGTACCTGCCAACGTGTTATCCAAGGAATGGTAATGTTCGTGGGCTCCGAGGCACAGAGCTCAAAAACGTTCACACACATACCACACTAAAGTACTGGTCCATGTTGGTTAAGCATGGATCATGGCCTGGCTCAAAGCTGGCGGCTCAGGCTGCGGCTCCGGTCACGTGGTCTCATTTTTTTTCGATACGTTCAACTTCAAGACAGTATAAGCGACTAATCGCAAAGATCTTCAGTAAGTTTTACATTGTCAGCTTTTCATGTCATGCGTTCATGGCTGATATCAATCTAGTGCCGATCCAACTGCCTAAACTTGATCGTGACACCAATGATGCTGCCCCAAGGATGAAATGGATGCACATACCCCAACTCCCCGCATCACACCTATCAGGCACTAACAATAACACCATGTCCAATGCCAACGCCAATGCCAACGCTGGTCCTACACCCTCATCTGTGCCGTCCATGCCAGGAGGACTTGTCTCTGCGGACATCCATGCCCTGCCCAACGCACTAATTCAACCAAATGTGGCTTCCATATGCGGCCCGACACCCACTTATACTTGCGCTGTTCCCTCTGATTTGAAGCCATCACGCGTGAATCAGACCCACAAATCAGCCATTTCACCGACCGGTCCGGAATGGGTTCGTCCGCAGTTAACGCTCTAGGTTGCAATCAATGCACCCATGCCGAGATTTGGATGGAGAAGGGCGGAAATTTTTTTGTCTGCGATACCGAGTCATCAAGTGGAACCGTCGAGTGCTGCCAGTCAGGAGAGTCGGCCATTCCAGCTTATGGACAGCGATATTTTGCAACCTGGCGTGAATTATCAAGGTGGTATGGAAGACATCTACAAGAGCGCGAAGATTAGAATAGAGGTCGGCAGGGAGTGGCAGGCGGGTGCGAATGCATTCAAGTATGTGTCTTGCTTTCCCTTTTTTCGGTAGACGTTGACAATGGACAGCCGCACTAAAAATTTTAAACAGCCTCGCGGCCACTGTTGACTCAATGATGGCTTCCACTGCTTAGTCGCTTTACATTGTCAAGGCCGGGCCGGAACATCCCTATTCATGGCTAAATTTTGAACCTCAGTTTCTTCCTAGCCCCCTTTCCTCCCGGCTGGCGCTAGAAAAAAAGACCGTATGTGGTGATTGACCTGATGCGTGCCTCAAATACGTGTTGCCAAACGAGCCGTTGTGGAAGCTGAACACCGCCCCGAAGAAAACGTGAAGGGAGGCTGTAAGTCACCATGGTTATCATTATAACAGTGTTGAAACGTTCTGTTCCACGGCCAAACATTTTTGATCCGTTCAGATAGTAGGCCGTTGTGATCGGTAAAAACATCCACTGTACGTACACTTATATTGAAGGTACCCAAATGTGACAGATAGAGTTCAGCGATTCATAGCACTCATTCTTATCTGAATTAAAAGAAGAGCTTTGTCGGGCCACGAGCCTGGCCACCAAACGCTCGTACTAGGTTCAGCTGCGGCCGAGTCTTCTAATCGGACAGTACAGGCCTTAGGCGCCGGTTACGCCATTCCGGCCCTTTGCATCCCCTCTCGAGACTGCGGCGTTGGTATCACAGGAGGGGGCATCCCCATCCACATATGAACTTGGTCGCTTCTCATTTTTCTTTTTTTCTTGTATATATACGGCCTGCGTTTCGTTGAATCCCTCATTCATTCGCCTACCTCTTATCTTGTGAGTCTTCCCCATTTCATTCGAAAGCATCACTCTCACCCTCTTAGAACTCCATCATGCCCACCCACATCGAGCTGTATAATAGCCTCCACTCCGTCGATGTAGCGGATAAACTATTCGTCAATCGGAGTGCTACGTTCGAGAAACTTGCACCACTCCTCGCCAAATACGATAAGGAGTATGGCATATGCCTTATGCACCGTCACTTCACGCTCGACGAGGGAGAGAAAATGGTCGTTACTGGGAATATTACGCAACCAGAGCGCGAAGTCGAATGTCATCCTCTGCGCTGGACGGCCGATGGGGAGCCATACGAGTTCAGCCGGGAAGCGACTCAGCCGCCTCCCCAAGAGTTGATAGATGAGTTCAAGACGATCGTTGGTGAGGCTTCCGCCGTCCTCGGCTTGTTTTACGTCCAAGAAGAGGATCGCTCGGGTGATGCTGTGGTCATGGAGAGGACGGAGGGGAGGAAGCATATTGTACAACCTACTATTTCGAGGGTCTACGTCGTCGACAGTAGCGCGATCGTTACCAGTTGGATTATAGGACCCGATGGCATACACATAGTACTAGCCTGTGCTTGTGTTCCACCTGTTCACTAATCAGCCAGCCCAAGCCTGCCATCCGAAAGCTCACGAAGAAAAAACTTCCCAAACCGTTTCAATAGGTCCCTATAATTGTAGTACGTAATTATGTGGTTGGTAAAAAATGTCAAACACATGAGTCACTTATACATTTGGATTATGTCGACTGAAGGGATGAATAATTGCAGTGGCACCGTGACTACTAACCTTTGTCTAAGCAAATGACAGTACGGACCGATTGTCTTGCTGACTAAGACACCACGGCTATTTCCGCTCGGGCCGCTCAATACAACGCTTTGGCTCGGCATCCCCATCCAGCTGACACGCAACCTTCCCTGCTGCCTCTCCCCTTCACGGCCTATTAACCTGCTG
>QFEO01011696.1:0-11869 GCA_003316615.1 Amanita pseudoporphyria | reverse complement strand
AAATAACGACAGACCTCATCCAATGTCACGCGTCACTAGCCGTGACCAACTGCCATAGTGGGGATTTGAGTATAGCTCGTCGTTAAGTCCATAGAAAAAGCTCAGATTCGTAACAGTCTCTCTCCCTCTCTTCGCACCACGCTTGAGGATGAGATTTGTATCACACTCCTTGGTCTAACCCACCGTTAACAGGTATCCTTCACTATGGGACTTCGGTCCTCTTATCTATTCTCTTAGTCTTTGGGTATAAGCATGAGTGTTGTGTCACACGGCCTCACTTATATTCATTGTACTTAACCGCTTACCCTTGTTGGGGTTTGTTGTTGGATCGCCTGCACTGATGATATCTTATCTCGTTAGAGATAGTGATTAGGTGTGGTTCTAACACTGGGTGTGTGTGTGTGACAAGATGCTGGTTGTATTTCTTGATGTCAGTGGGGGACATTGGTTCACCTGTGACAACGTTCTTGATAGGGCATTTAGGTGGTGTCTTCTTAATTGGTAACCTCTTCCTGGGGGAAGGGGGATCGTTAGTGTTTGGATGGTTGATGGTGAGGTGTCCACAGCTATTACAGATGAGACGGTTGCGTCTCTTGGTGAGCATGGGGGCAATGTGGGTGTAGGGGGCCTCAGGTTTGATAATTTGACTGGTACCTTGTGGTGGTGAATGAGGTCTGTGATCAGCTGGAGGTAAGGTCATTGCTGCAGTGCTTGGATGTAATTTTCCATAATTACTAAGCTTGTTGATTGCAGTAGCAACTGTTTGAGCCTGCAAAGCACCAAATGCAAATTGTGGGATGTGGTTAGGCTGGACTGGGAACGTGACATTGCACTTGGTGGTTTGTTGGGCAGCCAGGCTGCAGATCTTTTCTGTGTGGAACTCAATGTCGGTGGTGTAATCCAGAGCATTCTTGCTAAAGTGTACTGCTCAGAGACAGTCAGGGGTGACATAAAGCAGTTTATGCCAGGATGGGTGTGCAAGAAACTGCTGAATATTCTTCTCAATGTGAGAGACTGTGATTGAATGTCAGCATACTTCCTCTATGGCAGGTATGATGTAGCACTTGATGTCAGCTCTGATGAGTTGGTGTAGTAGATCCACAATGTACTGTAAAAGATTTGGGCCATCTGCGGTTTCTGTAGGCCAGATCATCATGCTGAGATTGGATATGGATTCCAATAGATTTACAGTGTTGAAGTTCCAGTTGGCTGTGGCTAGGGCTACTAGTGGGGCCAGTATTTCATGCTGTAAAATGAGGAACCAGATGTGAATCATCTGTTCCTGGGTTTCTAGTGCTATGGCAATTTGACCATAGGTGATCATTGCCTGTACTCGGTCTCAGATATCTTTATAGGTCGGCTCATTGGTGCTGGTAACTGTGGTAAAAGGTGTTCTATTGTAGAACCCAGAAGGGTCAGGGGTGTATCCAAGTTGTTGATCTTCTTCTGTAATTTCTGTATGGCAGTTGCAAGGGGTGACAGGGTCCTCAGGAGGGGGAGCAGCTGCTCATGTGGCAGTGCTTTGTTGACTAGACATGACAATATCTGAGTTGTCACTGACTTGGATGAGCAGATGAGCAATTGTAGCTCCATTCTGATGCTCATTAACTGATAATATTGTGTCAGCATTTCTATCTGATGAGTAGTCAGGGGGGGCACAACGCGGTGATGCTTGTATGATGGTGGGGGCATCTGCATTCGTGGCGTCAATGTGGTTGCTGCATTCGTCAATATAAAAGTTGTTTGGGTCTTGTTCAGATGCTGTGGAGGGGGAGGCAGAACATCGAATGGATAGTGGGGAGTCATCAGGGGTAGGTGTGGTAAAAGCAAAGTTGGTGATAGTATGGATGATCTGTTGTTGGGATGACATGGGTGAAGAAGTGGGGATGGGAGCTCTTTAGACAAGTTTCTTCCTTCTTTTATATTCTTCTAGTAGTTCATCTGCATTAGTGATGTTCCGTTCAGGTTCCCACGTATTATTAGAACTATCAAAGTTCTTCCATTTTATGAGGTATTGATAGTGGCATCCTTGGGTTGATCGGTGAGTGATTATTGCTTCTACTTTGTATTCTTCTGATCCATCAATAAGGTCAGGTGGTGGTTGTGTATTATTAGGTCCATGGATGTCTGTTTCATTATACAGAGTTAGTACAGTGGTGTGAAACATGGGGTGTATCTTCCATTGAATTGGTAATTTTAGTTTATATGTTAGCAGTCCTAAGATGTCACTGATAAGGAAGGGTCCTTCTTGTTTTGGTGCAAGTTTCTGTGATTCGTATGGAATGTGTAGATTTTGCGAGTCTAGCCAGACTTTCTGTCCTTTCTTGAAGGGTTTAGAGTGGTGGGTGATTTGTTGTGTCATTTTTAGATGTGTGAGCTCATGAGCTGCTAGCACTTCTTCTCTAGCTTTATTTAGTGTTTTGAGGCAGTCTTCTGCTGCTGGAGTGGCAATTTTCTCAAAGGCTTCAGGAATAGAAACGGGGTTCGTTCCATACATCAGGTAAAACAGGGTTTGTTTCAGCTCTTGATGTTCCTTTGTGTTGTGCATGAATTCTGCTATCAGTAGGAGTGTATTCCAGGAATGGGGTTCATATGCACAGAATATCTGGAGGTATATTTCTAGTTCCTGATTGAGGCATTCTGTCTGTCCATCTGTTTGTGGATGAAAGGCAGTGCTCATTTTGTGCTTTATTTTTAATCCATTCATTATCTCCTTAAAGACTCTAGCAGTGAATTGTGGTCCTCTGTCTGAGATCATAGTGTTTGGTAATCTGTGGCATTGGAATACATTATTAATATACAGGTTGGTGGTTTGTATTGCCGTGACTGTTTTTAGACAAGGGCTAAGAATTACTCCCTTTGTAAGTCCTTGGTTGACCACAACAAAGATAGAATCAAAACCATCCGAAACGGGGAGGTTGGTGATGAAATCCATTGTTATTTGCTGAAAGGGGCATGTGGTGTGACTTATAAGAGGCATAAGGGGAGTGGTGGTGGGGTGAGTATTTGGCTTCATCTGTTGGCAAATAGTGCATCTGTCAATAAACTTCTTTGTTAGGACAGTGAGGCCAGGCCACCAGTAAGATTGTTTTAGGAGAGCGATGGTCTTGAAGAGACCAGGGTGACCAGTGACAAGAGATTCATGAGTAGTACAAATGATGTCAGTTCGGAGGGTGTCTGTGGGGGGAACATAGGTTTTCCCTTTGTAGAATAGGGTGCTGTCGGTGATAGACCAGTCAGAAATAGTGGTCTGGAGTGGAGGTGTGTTATGACAAGTACACATTTCACCCTTATGTTTCATCCCCTATGTCACCCCCTGTTTCATCCTCAGACACATGTTTCACCTTCTTGTACATATCTCCTGATAACCCCTGTCTCACATCTGTTTCAACTCCTGTTTTGAGCATGTTATGTATCTTTGTGTACGTGCTCACATTGTTTACTACCAAACACTCCTAGTGCCTATATAAACCCCTAAGTAGCACTTGTAGTTCCTTAGCTTCGCAATAAAGATCTACATCACTGCCACACATCAGAACCTGAGTCCAGACTCACCTTCTGATCCTCAGCCCTGATTATCTCACCCTCCTCATTGAACCTTTGTCTCCAAGACTGCCCACTGCCCTCTTGTTGACATCCTTCATCTAGGACTGCCCTTGCCTTCACTACCACCTTGTGCTCAGGCTCAACATCTTAACAGATTGCGAAGCTCTTAACACAGTGCACTCCTGGTAGACAAACTGTTGGATAAAACACAAACACTGCTAAAGCTCTTGGAAGCCACTCACCCTTCCAACAACACCCTTAACAAGCAAACCCTCAACCCCTTCATCCAGAAGTTAAAACACCTAGCTGATCAAGCAGACTCCAGTCCATCTTCTCCAGAAGGACAGAAGCACAGACTAGCGACACTTCTAGACCCCCTTCATACCACCAATCAGAACCGTTACAGACAAGCGATCCAGCACAAAGACTTCGGCAGGTATTACAGAGAGCAAGCAATCAAATACTACAAAGAGGACAACACCCAGCCTACACCATCACTTCACACAGTCCCATTCCTAACTCCGACCGAGCCACAGGAAGAATCATCAGGAAAACCCTTACCTCAGAATGATCCACAACCATCACAGCCAGCAGCCTCACCCAAACACTTGAAATTGCAACTACAGAAGTTTGGATCGAGTATAAAAACCCTGACAGAACATATTTATGGTACAAATTCCTTGAAAGCAAAACAACAGAAGTCTCAGTATACAGACTCCTCCTAAGAACAGAGCCAGTCCTTGATAGATAGTCAAAACGACTTCCCAAAGCAGACCAGTTTCCAGAACCAAGTCAGACCAGCCACACACCCACAAACTATTTGCACTGCCCTACAGACATGATAACAGAGAAGTTTGGGAAAGATACTGTAGAATCTACAATCACAACCCAAATCAGGACCTACTCTGCTTCAAAGAAGAATTCAACAAGTGGAACAGATTCCTCTCCATAGCAGACAGATCTCAGGAAGAAGACCAACCCACAGAAAATCAGGAAGACCCAGTAGAACATCAAGATGAACCAGAACAGACACAAGAAGAAGAACCCAAAGAACCAATCCAATACTTTGATGCAGATGAGATGGCAGAAATGGAGACATCCAAACTATTTAGACAGGCAGTCGCCTCACCAGAGGATTACAATGGAGATAGAACCAAGTTTGCATTTTGGTGGCCCAACATGCAATTATACCTTATGGGATACAACTGTATATCAGCAAAAGGAAAGATAGTAGCCATCCTCACCTGCCTCAACAAAGGCCAAGCCAAGGATTGGGCTGAAACCAAAAAGAATGAAATTCTAGCAGGAACCCTCACCTCCTATGAAGTATTCAAACAACAACTGGAAGAACAATTCACAGATCCCATTCACACACAAGTAGCCCTCAACAACATCCACTCCTTCATCCAAGGAAAACTTTTCACCCAAACATATCTAGACAAATTCGAAGTCCTATGAACCATCAGCCAGATCAAAGATGAAGAGGCATTATACTTAATAAAAAGAGGCCTATCCCCACACATCATGAGTCTCATTTATGGATCCAATCAAGAGGCACCAGACACATATAAAACATTTATCACCAAAGTTTGAAAGATCACCAACAATTTAGACATCAACAGAGGATATCAAGGAAACCTCCCAGGATGAACCTCTTTCCAAGGAGAACAATGCACAGGATCAGGAACCACATATGGAGGAATGGGGAAACCAATGGAAATCGACACCATGGGACCACAATGCTACAACTGTGGACATTTTGGCCATGTAGCCAAAGAATGCAAAAAACCCAAAAGAGAAAAAGGAGCATGTTTTGAATGCGGAAAACAAGGACATATGGTCAAAGAATGTCCAACCAGAAAGACAAAACCAAAGTTTGCCTCTAGAAAACCTTTCCAAAAATCAGTATGAAAAGAGGATATAGCCGAAGAACCCCCTCAAGAAGAAGAGGAGATAAAAGATGAAGAAGAATCACATTTTGGCGAAGAGGACAAGTAGGTGTCATACCCACCCTCTCCCCCAAGGTCTCTTGAGTATTAAATGTGTGTAAATACACTGACAATATAGCCACTTGTCATGCACCAACTCGAGAGATCAGTAAGACACACCAAAGCATCACCCAAGAACCATGACAAAAACCTCCAAAAGGACTATTTCTAAACACAACACTTATCTCAGGACATGGCCATACAATTAAATTTAGACCAGAAGTTGACAATGGATGCCAAGCAACATCAATCCACCCAATACTTGTCAAGAAGCACAACCTCATAACCAGAAAACTTGCCAAACCAATAGAAATGACAAACACTGACGGATCACCTAACAAACAGAAAAAAGCAACACATGTGGCACAAATACGAATGCAATTACCAGAATTTAACCATGAAGAAATCATCGAAGCCTTAGTTCTTGAACTTGGCCACAACCAAATGTTATTAGGAATTGATTGGTTAAAATATCACAACCTGAGCATAGATTGGAAAGAACCAAGCCTCACATTTGATAAATGTCCCACCACCTGTCGACAAGCGAAAATCTCAATAAGACAAACCCAACAGGTGGAATTTGACAAAAACAGCATATCAAAAGGCATCAAACTGGACTATATCAAACCCTTCCAACACCTGTTCGATAAGACAAACTTTGATAAACTCCCAAAACGATGGGAATGGGATCACGAAATCAACCTCTTCCCAGAGGCGCCCACTAGTCTCCCAGCAAAAACATATCACATGACTCAAGCCAAAGAAAAAGCACTAGACAAGTTCATAGATGCAGAATTAAAAGCAGGAAAAATCAGACCATCAAAATCACCATTTGCCAGCCCATGCTTCTTCATAGGCAAGAAAGATGGAGGGAGACACCTAGTCCAAGACTACAGAAAGGTCAACGAAATAACAATCAAAGACAAGACACCATTACCCCACATCGACAAATTACTGGACACACTACAAGAAGGAAAATACTACAATAAAATGGACATCATCTGGGGATACAACAATGTCTGAATCAAAGAAGGACATGAATGGAAAGCCGCATTCCTAACCCCCAGAGGACTGTTCAAACCTACAGTCATGTATTTCGGATTATGCAACTCCCCAGGAACATTCATGCGAATGATGCAATCATTATTCAGAGATCTAATTAGTGTTGCCATGACTCAGCTAACCATAACCAGTTTGATCGGACTGCAGTTTCAGGCTCAGCTTGACTTGGCACAGCTTACTAAGCCGGGTAACTCGACCTGGCTCAGCTAAAACTGCAGTGCAAGGCTGACTCTCAATGCACACTCAGCCACCACAATACCCTTTGCTTCTTATTCCTTTCAATATCAATTATTATATATTTCAAGTGATATGGAACAAGTTCTAGTAGTTCTACTACTAGTCCGACTCTTAAAATTTGATGTGTGACTGAAATGAGCTAAATATAAAACATTTCCCATCTCTATACCATTCTGCCAGTTTCTGCAGCTATTCTCTATTTGCTACAGCTTGAGAAGAGAGCCTGAGGTTCCAATGTGCTCACTAAGGACTCAGATGTAATGTAACAATGAGACAACACATTATAGAATGCATGTGTGTTGTGTATCAGGCAATGCCCATGATGCTATTGTGTTTTTTCCATAAGGCTTGTATTGCAAAGTACTAAGTGAGGGTGCATACACAGAACACTATAATGAATCAATACTGCCCAACACAGCATAAAAAAAGCCGCCAGGCAGCTGCAAGAATCAGAGGAGAAACATAGAAGAGGATGTGTCAACAATAGAGAGGAACATGAAACACATATGGACAACAGGAGCAGTGCCTGGTGGGTTGGATGCAAAGGTGATGATGTCACGACTGTCATAGGTTGGCATCACACATGGCAGTAGAATTGACACTCAAAGAACAGCACTATTGGTACATGGAGGGGTGTAATCCAGGGAGCCAGTGATGACCATATGGTGGCCAGCCGGGCATAGTATCTAAGCGATGATCCATGTATGGGCAGAGGGTTGAGGCAACAAGGTGACGAGGCTGGGGGAAAACCGCCCCAGTGCTTGTTCTTTCAGGGTCAACCCATACCAAAGTTGAGAGCTGACAGCGACGGTCAGTCAGAGGTAGGTATGTCAAGCTGTCAAGAGGCGGTGGTGTGGATAAACACATGTTGCGATGAGGGTAGACACAACGGTAAATGATATGAGCAATAACAAGACGAAGTGGCGAAACTAGTAGAGCAGGCCTGAGCCCCCAGTTAGTTCAAACAATGCTGAAAAGGTCTTCGAATGATGGGCCTAAGAGGTCCAGAACTATGGCATTATAGTCGCATTCCACGCCGCACCAGCAAATGAAGGGTACACCTGCAGCATTAGATGGTTTCAGCTGCCTCTGCTCAAATCAAAGCAAGTGTGTATGCTCACGTTGGGCTGAACTTCTGCAATCTTAGTGTTGAATCAATTAGCTGGTGCTGCTCAACAGAAAACACACAATAAGTTTGGCAAGATCATCCCTAATTATGCCAGGGTAAAGTCTTGTCTCTACACACTGTAGGCTGTCGAAAGTCTTGTGAACCTTTGATTCATATTTGAGCTGGGGATGTTTGGCCTAGACAGACTCAAGCTTGATGGACTGAATGAGCCAAAACTAACCTTTTCACCCCACCTCTACTACTTGTCACCTGCTTGGAGGTCTAATCTGCATGAACTGAGTAGTGATGGCTAAGGGAGGTGGGAGGGCATTGACCTGTGATCAATCTGCTGTGGGAGGGTTTAGCAAGGAGCAGGTGTCTAATTGAACTTGCCTAGTGCAGTTGCATGTATGGTTTGTTGGCAGAGACTCATGAACGGATGTTGTGAGGCAGCTGTGTACCTGTCCATCATGGGAATGTTAATACTTAGTATATACTTAGACTGTACTTAGTCACATGACTTTCACCAGCTGACTCAGAGCATATACATGAGTCAGTATCTCATTATGCATTCAATACGTTCAATATTACTGTATTTGCTATGTACGAGTAGACTATATATGTTTGTTCCCACCCCATCCTTTTATCTGTTTGGGTTTAGGCAACTTTGCTTTGCATTCATCGATCCAGCTCAAAACCTGCTGTGAACATTCATCTCCGATGTTTTTTCCACACAACTTGCCCCACTTCTGGAGTTCCGTATCTCTCAGATGTTCAAACATTTCCTTAAAGTGATCAACTTGGTAATCGTCAAGATTGGATTGATCTTGCAATACTTCGAAACTTATATTGAAGAGATCTTTTGCTGTGTGAAAATCGTCGAAATCCCATAGTTTGAAACCTGTATGACAGCTTGTGGTGAACATCATGACCCCGTGGATCATCCCAGATGGTGTTACAATTAAACGTCTTTACAGTAACAACTTATGATACATTTTCACTTTTCTCATGATATACTTGTTTACCTTGTTCGATAACATTCTGGATAAGACCAGACTTCTATTTTCATTTAACTATGATGTCACTCTAGTCATATGATCGTTCCATCATGTTCCTTTACCTTCTACTATCAATGAACATAGGTACACACATACATAAACACATGCACACTCTGAGTAGTATATAAATGGCATGTACTAACAGTAGTACCTTAAGTTTAATCTATTCGTTCTAAACATTCACATCTGATCCTGAACCTGATCATCAGTTCTTATCAGTTCCCTGAGTGCCTCTCAAGTGATCTTAGTCACTCAGCTCCTAATCCTCGCATTAGTCTTAGTCGCAGTGCTTCTTGATGAGTGGGCTTGTTGTCTTAGTTCATCCCTATTGCAGGGAACTTCTTGACCAAGCAAACTAAGTTCGCTTAGCAGTAACATTAAGATTAAACTTAACATCACTTGGTCGGATAATGATCCATCACCACTTTATTAAACTTCTGGAAGGGTGAATCCATAATCACGCATCACACTAGCCACCATGTCTTCACACAAATATATTCCAGCACCCCCGCCTAACAAAGCCTCATGACACTCAGGCAACCGATACTTCCTAGATCAACAACAGATTGAACTTGACACCAAAGACAATATCTGGAAATATTCTCTCAGTGGTACACACGTTCACTCCAAACACTTTTGGATACCACAAAGAGCAAATAGACCACCCAATACTTGCGTTCAATTCAAAAACAAATATTACCTAAACTTCAACGAGGTTTACTTCAGAAACAAATGTTGGTATTACCAGAACAATGACACAGTCAAAAACAATCTATTTTTAGGACCCATCTGGACCCAAGGTGCACCAAAGGATCATTTACCTCACAATCTTTTTAACGAATATATTAGTGAGACAAGAGGAACATTCAGAGTTCCAAGTGAATCAGGTTCCAAATCGATTGATTGGAAAGAACCCAGTGACTTACTCGAAACAACTCTTCTACCTGCCTCAACCTCTACTCTAGTACCCCAAGGAATCACACATACCAATTCCTCCTCAACGCAGAAACCATCCCCTAAAGGAAAAGACAAGGAAGACCCCACACTGCCTTTACCACCTCTTTTACCATTACCACCGTTTTCGCCAAGATCACCTCCACCACCTCCGCCAGCTTCACCCCCACCAGATCCAGACCCACCAATGACTGAACAACCTCAATCCAATGGATCCCCTAAGATCCTCATGCCAAAACCATTTACCGGAAAAAGAACAGAAACAAAGACCTTATGAGATTGCGAACTCTATTTTGCACTAGTACCAGGGTTCACCACTCCTCGACAGAAGATCACTTTTATATTACTCCTTATCAGTAATGATGCAATGCAATGGAAGATCAACAAATTGGACAATTTTGAAGCCAACATGGATCTATGGGATAACTATCAGCTCTTTAAAGAGCAATTCACCAAGGATTGGCAAGAAGTGGATAGTCCAGGAATGGCGATCACACACATTTACAAAATGCACCAGAAGAAATTGCCTATTCAGGAATATGTCCCATGTTTCAAGGAGCTCATCAAACAAGCAAACATTGATAGCAATGCAGCCGCTATACCTTTCTTTACACAAGGCTTACAACCTAATACCATGGCAGAAATCATGATGCACAACCTGCAAACACTAGATGATTGGTACAAACTAGCCATGATACGAAGTAATGCCAACAGCCGAATGAAGGTATTCAACAACCTGCAGTCAGCACATAAACCATCCTCCTTGAACAGACGAAATGATGCAATGGACATAGACCTAATAACGATTAGTGCAATGACTCAATCTGAAAGAGACCGACATTTTAGGGATGCTCTGTGTTTTACCTGTCACCAACCAGGGCACTTAACCAGAGACTGCCCAAACAAGAAGGGCACTAACTCCAAATGAAACTGGAATAAGAAAGGAAAGAAGAAGGGTAACCGATTCCATAAGCAGCGAATCCGCGCAGCATCAGAAGAATCCGATAACGACGAAATTCCAGAAGAGAGCGAATGGGAAGAACCCATGGAAACGAATATCTGAGCCCTCTTGAAGAAATTGCCCCTTGAGAAATGTATCAAGATGATGTCTATTGTTGAAGAAGAGGATTTTTAATGATAGGACATCTTGCTGTTGAAGATGCTCCTAACCCACTGAGTGTAACAATATCCGATATCCATGTAAATTCATTATCGAATACAAAGATTTTATTACCCATCACACTCGAGTTGGAATACCAGACAGAATCCTCAAAAGCCCTTATCGACAGTGGTGCTGAAGGACTTTTCATCAATTCTAAGATTGCAAATAGATGGAAACAAATTCCCTTAAAGAAACAGATACATGTCCATAATGTGGATGGAACTCTTAACAAGAATGGCAATATCATGCATAAATGTCTTGTCACCATGATTATCCAGGGCAAATGAACATGTGACTGGTACAAAGTCACTGAACTTGGAGACCAAGACTTTATTATGGGACTTCCATGGCTAGAGAAGTATAACCCATTAGTCAACTGGAAAACAAAAAAGGTTGTCTTTGCAGATGATCAAATTACCAAAACTTTGTCGGTTTTGCAGGAATCACTGTCGGGTCTAGCACAGGATTCACTGGCAGAGAGTGATGCAGATCTGGTAATCAGCTATGTGATGTCACACACAAAGGCTGACAATGCTGATCAACTTCTCAGTAAATCGGGGTGGGACGACCCTGATTCGTATGTGACCCAGGATCTTTTCAGATTTTCTCCTGCACAGCAGTTCACACATAAATATGGCTCTAAGTCTGGCTATACTGAGAAACAGAACCGAAGTCAGCCGTAGCTACTATAATCATGCATCATTTGCTATAATTACAGACACTACTCTAATGCAAAAAGCCCTGTAATTACAGA
>QFEO01011671.1:0-11225 GCA_003316615.1 Amanita pseudoporphyria | reverse complement strand
ACTCTGCCTGGATAAAAAAAGTCTGATGTTGCCTTGAACTAGCCTCACTCTTCTTAGTATATCGGGTCCGCAAAGGACAGACTAGTATAAATGCAGCTCCTGGCCAAAAATTCGCCAGCGTTCGTTCGTCTTCCTCTAATGTCGGTCATAGAGCAGCGGACCGTGGACGAGGAGACACTACTGTTACCCCGTGCCAGCAGAAAACACAAGCGAACACCCCTTCCGAAGCTGCAAATCACCATTCTTCTGATTTTACATTTCTGCGAACCAATTACGAGCAATTCCATTTACCCATACATAAATCAGGTGCGGCTTGAATACATCATTATAACTTAAGTTTACTTTATTTACCTCACTCTAAAGTTAATTACGGAGTTAAATATCACTGGAGGTGACCAGCGAAAAGTGGGATACTATGCTGGACTTTTAGTTGCGTACAGCGATAGTCGTTGGGACTTTCTATAACGATATGGCGTTCTAGGAATCTCTTTTTTTCGTTGCAGAAGCTGTAACTGTTTTGCAGTGGGGCAGGATATCTGATTATGTTGGTCGTAAGCCCGCCCTTCTAGCTGGATTGGCGGGCAGCGCCCTGTCCATGATCTTCTTTGGCCTTTCCCGCACCTTTATGACTTTGGTAATAAGGTGAGCACACATGGCACTACTTGCTCTGCCAACTGAACACCCCATTAGTCGGTGCCTATGTGGAATGCTCAATGGGAATACTGGTGTGATGAAGAGCGTGATGGGGGAAATCCTTGACTCAACAAATCGTGCGGAAGGATTTTCCCTCCTTCCAGCCGTCTGGGCCGTTGGCGTAACTGTAGGGTAGGTTGGATCATCATTATATCATGAGTTTCAGCCTTATATAATATCAAGGCCCATGATGGGAGGTGCCCTTTCGCGACCACATGAACATTTCCCTACCTACTTCAAGAGCGAACTTTGGAAGAGATATCCATATTTCCTTCCCTCTCTTGCGGTGGCCATTTTCGTCTTTATCTCATTCCTGTTGACACTCTTCTTTTTAAAGGAGGTGATTCGTTTGCCGCCCGTTTGACAAACTGAGGTTTTCTGACAAGGCCTTATAGACTTTACCAGGATACGGCAAGCCTTTACATTCGCCGTCATCACCTACGACAGCCATACCCATCGGGGAGTCCAAGCCTCCCCCGTTTCGACAATTACTCACA
Organism: Amanita pseudoporphyria; assembly: GCA_003316615.1. Classification (NCBI taxonomy): domain Eukaryota; kingdom Fungi; phylum Basidiomycota; class Agaricomycetes; order Agaricales; family Amanitaceae; genus Amanita; species Amanita pseudoporphyria. The sequence goes on along the minus strand of QFEO01011671.1, from coordinate 10,035 downwards.
TACCCGGTCATTCTTTCCGTTTCTAATTATGTTACTGTTGCATTCATAAAAATCATGTTCACCGTCCTTTTACCGCTACTCATGGCTATGCCACTTGAAATCGGCGGTCTGGGGTGTAGCCCTATGGTCATCGGATACGTATTAGGGATACTCGGTGCCTATACTGGGCTTTTCCAGATGCTCTTCTTCCCGAAGTTTGTCCGCAGATTCGGTGAAAGACGGGTCTTTATAATGGGAACACTAAGCATGATTTTCAACCCTGTGTTATTTCTTCTGATCAGCATATTTGCACGGCGAACCGGCGTTACCTGGGTAGTCTGGTGCCTTTTGGGTATCGTGCTTGCTATCCACCCTATCTCAACCATGTGCTATAGTAAGTGATGCTCTTCAAGGGATCAGCAGTACTCATCAGAAGGTACACAGGTTGTATATTCATCTATATTAATGCGTCGTCCCCAACCAGAAACTCGCTTGGCGCTACGAATGGCATCGCACAGACAGCAGTATCCACTGCTCGGGCTATTGGACCCACATTAGCAACCTCGCTTTATTCGTTCTCTGTAGAGAACAATATCCTTGGAGGTTATGCGGTATATGCTGTCCTCTTTGTATTGTCATGCTTAGCACTACTTCCTGCTCTTCTGCTTCCATCTAAGCCTTGGGATGTGAAGGATAGCAAAGAGTAGATGAATATGCTGGTCCCTTTCTCCCCTATCTTTCTTTGGTATGAACTTGTACTATGCCCATATGTACGATTGCGAATCTGTATGGAAAGCTTGTCTCATAATTTCATTATCCTATAATGAGACGCTCCAGGGACAGATAGTCTTCAAGATTGGCAGTTCTGAGATGGATCGAGTCATGCTTTATGGGCAATGCGTCAACCATGTCGGTTTGGAAATAGATTAGTTAGACACCTATTTTTGCCAGCCTCGTTGACCCGGAAGCGCACCAAGGCTCTCCACAATTTTAACCATACAAGTCAGGTTTTCAGAGAGTGAAAAGAAAGTCAGATGGACCTGCAGCATTTTAGTACCTCAGCTGAGGACACATCCTCTTTTATAAGAGGCTTATCGGTTTCTGTCTTATTGGACAGCGTCTCAAACCTTTCATGCCACCTGTCCCACCGAGGCGTAACATTCGCAGTATCTACCATGATGCTTTAAATGCGAAATATATGAAGTCCGTAAATGGTTGTCCAAACGCGTTGTTAGATGCATTGTTGACAAAGGCTGCGCCTCATACTTCTAAGTTTGTGCTACTGGTTTTGAACACGTACAAGGAAGGGAAACCATCCGCCCCGTGGTAGCCAGGAGCAATTGCGAACTCGCTATGGGGATGAAGATGCTTAAATAGCTGCAAACTGAACCACTAGGGAGAGATAATATGCTTTGAATGCTCTATTATGGAACGCCAGCATCAAATAGTAAGTTGGACAGACAAATATAGCTGTCAATCGACGCCTAAAGTTAACAGTTGTCACTACTCAGGAATGATAATGATGACTTACAGTCCCCTAAAATGGCATTAGCTTGATTGGCAGGCGGCCGAAGCCCCGAATACTTCCTGACAACCGCGTCAACCCCTTTAGCACCGAAAAGTGGGAATCACTGTTCGGTCGTGCTTTTGTTAACAAATACGTTACCTTCGTGAGAGTTGGTGAAGCTCAGTAACATTTCCTATAATCGAGCTCTTCTTTAGCAAGCCAGGACACAAGTCATTGCATGGTAGCTCGCTCTGTATGCTCTACCAGTGCGCGATGCGAGTATTGGCCGCTGTGCAGTGAGAGTCCCGTCGATAACGGGAACAAAGACAACAGTGCCATAGAGGGTATTGTAGTCGAGGGTAAGGTTCACGTTCAGGTTCCGAAGTTTTGCCACGTCCGAATTTCGAAGATACTCAAGGCTATCAAAAGAGGTTGAACAACTAGACGAACTGTTAGCCATGTATACTATACCGATGGTTATGTTCCCTGTTAGTGAAGCGACCTCACCGTAAAGAGCCTGAACCAAGGCCTTCATCGTACTGTATGCATTAAACCGCCTATAATAGGATTACCTCAGGAACACGATCATTGGAATTATATTGTGAAGGCTAAAAGGTTAAGCTTGTAATTGCACCGCTGAACAAAGATGGCCGGGTATTCCCATTTCGAGCCATGACATGCATGACACACTGCAGGACCGATCCAGCGCCTATATGCGTATCAATTAAAATATCGGTCAGAACCGAATGCCATTCAACAGATGAACCTGTAGAGGTTCCCCATATTATGTCCTCCTCTGGATCGCCTTCAAATTTACTGATCTGTGATATCAAGGATCAACCACGGTCTATTGTAGAAAGACGTTAACACGAGCATGCTCTCTGATCCACTTCAATGCAAAGTGTTGATCCACTGACATTTCTAATCAGCGTTTCTAAGATAGCAAGTTGACAAGAATTACTTACACAAGCCGACGCTCAGATCGCCACCATCTTTCGCCACCTTTCCAGGTAAGAAACAGAAAACTACCAGACAGTACTGAATGACGATCGTCACAACGAGTTAGTCTTCATTGTATATTGTGGCATAACCAATTTCATACCCACCTCTAACATAAAATTGGGTCTTTTGCATCTCGTGCTATGATTTTACCTTGGCTCTACGCACCCATGCAGAGAACAGGCAACAACTCAGACTGGTTTATCCCGGGCGTAGCGACACTGTTAGACAAGGTATGACAGATTGTTAGGCTTACTTCAGGAATAAACAATCCTCGGGTGATGTAGGCATGCTCCTCTTTACGTGAGCAGCGTTTCCGAAAATTCTTGTCGGATTCATCGGACCATCCCTCCTGGTGATCCGTTATAGCAAGAGGATAGCGGGATATTGGCGAGTTGTACACCTCTCGTTGGTAGTGGCGGTTGAGGAACACGTAATCTGCAGCATTTTTCCGTGAAAGAAAAATGGACAAGAGTAGAAATTAAGACTTGCCTGTGGGCGGGGCAGCGAAGCGTATTCCCAGAAGCATAGCCAAGGTCCACGACCGGGGTACTGAATCTTACATCAAATTCAAGCTTGTCTGGTTGAGCGAAAACAGGGGGGGAAAGCCTAGCCGGAAGAATGCGTAGATTACTCCGTCCAAGATCATGGTAGGCGGTTGAGACACTAAGACTGAGACCTAAGCAGCTTTCAGGGATGTTTTATGTAGAACGTGCATGCTGTGCGAGCGTACATCCTTGACCATCGCTGGTGTTGTCATAACTCGGGGATGTACATCAAGCACGAACATGAATGGACGCCTGCACCAATGCACATGACTATGTCTGTTAGTCCCGTATACAAAGATGTCATAAATACGATTACAAGGCAAACAGGGTTACGGTTGTCCGTCGGGATTACTAAACACCGTACTTATGGTCGACAAAGGTGGCGCAACATTACGAAGATCGTGTCAGAGTGATACATGCGCAACAGCTTGCCCACGGACTTACTGAAGAAGAGCAGAACTTGCAAAATATTCAGAAAGCTAGGCACGTCGCAGTTATAGATGTTGCGGGAACAGCCGGTTTTGGTCACAGTTACATGAAGGGTGGGAGCACCACAGTACACTTGGGCCTATCTACTCACTATTACTCACTATTAGTAATTACACACGTAAACGACAGGACATTATGGGCATGCCGGTTTCAACCTTGGGCTTGGGTGGAGCGCTCGTACCATGTTATAGGGAGAATCAGCGTCAAGCTATTTACGCACAACCCGGGCTATTGACCGCCACAGTGGTTTAGTAAGTCATATCATGGCGTGGAATTGAGGTACGCGTGATGATGCGTTGGTGCGGACGTTGGTGGAAACAGATAAAGGAATTGTTTGAAGACTTGAGCCCGCTTGCATTTGTTACGCCGTCGATGATTAAGTTCCCAATTTACAAAGCGACCTAGTTGTAAAGAGCCTGAACCGGGGTCTTCATCGCATTGCATGCACTAAATCGCTTATAATAGGCCTGCCCCAGGGATACGGTTATTATAGTTGCATTGCGAAGGTAAGAAGGTTGAGCTTGTAATCGCACCAAGGAACAAAGGTGGTTGGGTATTCCCATTTTGAGTAATGACATGCCGCGGGGCTGGTCCTGCACCTATACGCGTGTCAATGGTCCCAGTCAGATGCTACGATCGTGACCTTCTCGGGATCGCCTCCGAATCTGCTTATCTTGTAATCTATCTCAAAACGGCGTTGGGAAAAACAGCTAATCCATTTCAATGCAAAGTGTCGACCTACTTGTATATCTAATCAGAATCCCGATAATCAATACACGGTCATGGTCGATGGCTGAATTGGGACCGCGATCTGCGCATATTTTAGGCAAAAGGCATATGATAATCGGTTAGATAGAAGATGGCGCGCATAGGCGCTGCCCGCACGATGATGAACAAGGCAGATGATAGGAGAGAGGCAGAGGAGAGTGATAACGAAGGAGATGACGACAAATATAAGAGGAGGAACAATCCTGGGATCCACCTACCTACTCTACTTTGCAGCGTGTTTTACTTAACGCTGGAGCTCAGAGTGGTCAGCCAGGACAGGGTTCCCCATCGAGTGCGAAAATGGCTAGACTAGTACGTTCTGTCGGTCCCGCAAGGATGTCAAAAATATATGATCACAAGACAAACCAGGTCGTATTTGACGTCCTAAGACGGTGTAATAGCGCGAAGATTGTGTCAGAGCGATACGTTTGTATACGGCTACATATTGATGGGCTCACCGAGAGAGACCGAGAGCAAAATATATTCATGAAGCTAAACACCTCGCAGTTTTCGTTTGAAGATAAGCTCGAAAGACCGTCGCCGGAGTAGCCGAGTTGTCCGAGTCACCATACCATCTCGGCGAGCAGCTGCGTAACGGGCCGATTTGCGGACCGATTTACCGTCGCGGTGTTATGCGATGACGGCCATTGCCGACGGACGATATGGACATTACAATACATTGGAGCCTATCTGCTCACTATTAATATTACTACACGTGTTAACGACAGGATGCATGCCAGTATCAACCTCTTTATCGTGTTAGCCGAGAGGCGAGAACGTTCTACGTTCCCAAAAAGAACCATCTAATCATATACAACGAGTGTGCTCGAGTCATGTGTCGCCGCATTCTGTCCACACAAGAATGAACAGGTGATCGAGGCGAGATTAATGATAGAAAAGATAACGTACGGAATATCGAGAAGGTCGTTAGGATTGATCGGAAACAGGAATAGCACAGTGAAACGATTCGGTTGGACTGGAACGTGCCGGGTATCAGAGGGTATTGAGGATAGGGATGTTTAGCTGTGGGTCTTCGTTCGGATGAAGGTATCCTGGTCCGATGACTGCCATTCGGACGTGTTACTTGTGGCACCGTCGTCGCCTGGCAGTTCCGTACGTGGACTGCTATCCTTCTTCCACCCTAGGTAACCTAAACTCCACCGATTTCGCTTCTTGATCAATGTGGGCGGGATCGGCGGACTCTGTAGCCGTAGCTTGGGATGCGTCGGGGAGGCATGGCTCAACCCGGCGCTGCCAGGCGAGGAACCTAGTGGGGTAGAGGGAGTAGTTAGGGTGATTGACTGGTGGAATTGGGCGGATGGTGGGAGGGACAAGGGCAAGTTGAAGCTGAACGAAACGGTCCCAAAACTGCAATGGGTCGCACAGGTGTTGCTTGATCCTGGTAAGGAAGCAGAGCTGCCATTGAGAGAGGTGGAGGCCCCGGTGGCACAATCAGGGAACGGATATTCGAACCGTGTAGACGTTGTTGCAAAAGGAGTGCCCACTATCTGAGACGGGGAATGCAATGAGAGGTGAGAGAGGTCAGCTGGAGTTGGCAGGGGCATGGTGAGGGGACCGTTGGACATGGCTGAGTGGATGGGGATGGAAGGAAAGGAGGGAGAATGCCTGGAGGCGTATTAGGCGAGGGCGTCTCAAAGAAAAAGGTGTTCCTGACCAAACTTTGCCCGTTCGAGATCCGCTGGCACGTTGTTGCCCAGCGTCCCTGCTATTAACCCAGACCGGCACCGGTCTCCGTTCTTGCCAACCGCATTTGCAAGGGATGCTGTACGGAAACTCGCCAACGCCAGAGATAGGGCTGCGGCGAAGACGAGGGCGAGCATCGGGCTCCGAAGGGGACTTTTGGAGATGGCGTGCCTGGTTACATCTCAAATAGCCTGACCCCAAACTTGCGTCTTGGTGTTATCTTGCGCTGCTGTGGCTTCAGTCGGCTACTTGGAGCCCTCGTTATTGCTGCACTTCTGCTGAGCATCTAGCTTTTAGCCATCCCTGAATCTGCGGCGTTGTGGCGCGCGATATGTCCCAAGACGGAAATCTGCTTAGTCATCGGGCGTGTCCATCGCCGTTCCAACGACACAACAACCATGGCGCTTCCTCCGCAGTTCTCTCGTACCCTGGAATCATGGAAGGACCAGGCAAAGGATGCGCTTTGGGCCCTGTCATCCTGTCTCTGTCAACAGGCTGCGAAAGTCAAGATCAATGGTCGAACATGTAGGTGTTTATTGAAATAGACGAGCTCCACGTTTATGCCTACCGTGTTTGGTTTCCCCAGTTCAGATCGTTAAAGTCCTCGGAGAAGGCGGCTTTTCATTTGTTTATCTTGCGCAGGATGAAGTTAGTGGTGTGAGTAAGAACAATGCCATTCACGTAGCGGTGCTCACCGATCGGTAGCGCCAATTCGCATTGAAGAAAATACGGTGTCCAACTGGCTCAGAAGGCGTCAAACAAGCCCTTCGTGAAGTAGAGGCTTACAGACGATTCAAGTGCGCCTTGCGTTTTCTGCTTTGCTCCATGCTGAAGTAGGGTAGACATCCCAACATCATCCGTATCTTGGTACGTCTCTTCTTCAACCCCTTTTCCAACTAACCGTCCCAAAAGGATTCCGCTGTTGTTCAAGACCCGGATGGAGAGGGCAAAATTGTGTATCTCTTCCTTCCATTATACAAGGTACCTCTATCTCCTTTCTCGTCCGTTCATAACTAAACAGCCCTAGCGAGGCAACCTACAAGACGCCATTAATGCTAACGTCATCAACCGCACCTCTTTTTCCGAAAAGGAAATGCTCCGCCTTTTCAAAAATACCTGCGATGCCGTCTGCGCGATGCACGACTACCGTGCCTCTCTTCGCCCTCGTAATAACCCCCATCCATCATCCGCTATACCCGCCTCTGCACTTCCCTCATCCCCTTCCACACCAGCAGTACGACCACAGAAGTCATCCAAGGGCAAACACCGTGCGGGCAAGGAAGAGTATGATGACGATGACGACGATGACGAGAGGTTCCCCCAGCCTGATGGAGACGCAGACGACGGGTACTCGTATGATCCCAAAAACGAGTCGAAGGTGCCGTTAATGACGAAAAAGAACCAGGACGAGCCAGAGGTCGTGTTCGATGGTGATGAAGAGCCGGATAGGTCAAGTGGGAGCGAGGGCAATGGGCAGAGGCCTGAGAACGAAACGGTCCATGTCCCCTACGCTCATAGGGATCTTAAACCAGGGTGAGTCGTCGAGTTACGTTCATTTGCCTAGGGCAAGGGGGTAGATACTGATAATGGTGACATCTCGACAGCAATGTGATGATTGCGGATGACGGCATTACTCCGATTCTAATGGACTTTGGGAGTACAGTCAAGGCTCGGATAAGAATCGAAAATCGGTCTCAGGCGTTGTACCAACAGGTATGCCAATCCATCCTATGTTCGTCTGCCTTTCTGACTTCGGTGCTGCGGTTTTAGGACCTAGCTGCGGAGCAGAGTACCATGACGTATAGGGCACCCGAGCTATTCGACGTCAAGACTGGCACAATGCTCGACGAAAAAGTAGACATTTGGGTAGGTATCGAGCTTCATATCGGATAGGACGATATTGACACGATGAAAAGTCTTTGGGTTGCACACTCTATGCGCTCGCATACTCCCGCTCTCCATTTGAAACAACCCAAACTACCGAACAAGGCGGTTCGATCGCCATGGCTGTCTTGAACGCACAGTATAAACATCCAGACACGTCCAAATACTCTCAAGGACTTAGAAACCTGATTGATAGTATGCTCAAAGTAGATCCAAAGGAACGGCCGGATATCCATGAGGTTGGTCATTCTTTGCTTCGTAAGACTTCGTAACAAACTAAACGTCGTGAAACACAGGTTATTAATATGACGAATCGTGTGCTGGCCACATTGTCGTAATCAAGAAAGGGTGGCCATTACTCCAGGCGAGCTAGAGACAATAAGACTTATGTGTCCTCTTTAAATGAGGAGCGCTTGTGGTTATGCTTTGTGTTGGATGTTATGATATGGACACTTTATGAGCTATGGCTTAGCCACGTTTATACCTGTACGTGTTCGCAGAATTTTAATGAGTAATGTGTAGTGGTTCATGTATGCACATGTTTTCGGTTCTTGTAGGACGCGTTGCAGCTGGGATAGCAAGATAGATGATTAATAGTACATTTATTAGAGCCTTAACCCATCTTTTTCTTCTTCCCTTCCTTAGACCTGCGTTTACCGTCACCGTTGCCTTGCTTAGCCCTGGTCATAGCCTCGCGCGCACGCATGGTGGCCGATTTGGCAATCGCCTTAATTTGTCTTGCGATTTCTTCCTTATCGCTAAGTGTTATACCAGATTCGCCCGTTTTACGCTTCTTTTTGGCAGGAGGCTGGCCTGTGGAGTCCTTCACCTTCTCCTTCTCAACCACTTTCTTCCGCTTTTTGTCGTTCACCACATCTTTCAGTTTCGCGATCGCGGACGGGATAGTTTCTCTTATGTCCTTTTTTGATTGTGCTCGTTTCGCTTGCGCAGGTTGAGAAGGTTCGTCTTTCGCATTCTTGTCCTTCTTTTTAACCCTTTTGGCGGGAGGTGAGACCTGAATAGATGAAGCAGCGGCTTTTGTCGGCTTCGACGCATCTTTATCATCGCGAAAATCTTGTTCCTCCTCTTGCTCTTTTTCCTTCTTTGCCTTTTCCCTTGCTTTTCGTTTCTCTCGTCTAGCTTTTCGCAATTCTGCCGTCTTTCGCTACGTCATGCACTTTGAGTTTAACAGGGCGTATTTTGACCGAATGACATACCTTTTTCTCAGCACGTTTTGACGTACCCTCGCCTTCCTGCGGCTGAGACCCAGAACGGGCTCTACCGTTCAACTGTTGCAGCAGGTCACCCAACGAGTCGTCAGCATTTTCAGGGAGCGCAGCCAACTTGGCGATATTATTCGACCTTCGCTCATGCGCCTATTACGCGAATTATTAATTCGCATAAGTTAGACCAAGTGCGAGGTGGACACGAAAGCATACATGCTTTAGAGGCTTGGTGTTGTGTTATGGTCAGAGGGCTAACGAGCGTTTTGCCTGGGCAGATAGCGCATAGATGGGCATTGTGCTGCGTTGGGTGAGCGTAGATGGGGTTTTCCAGAGCTTGTTGAGCGGTGAAGATTTGGAAAGCGACGGGTGACAGGCTTTCCTCGTCTTCTTCCTCACCAGCCCCGCTTTCATCCTCACTGCTTTCCCCGTCCAATGCATCTCCCTCAATCCCACCCCAAACTTCACCATAATCCTCATCCTCATCTTCAGAGCTCTCCGCTTTAACATCGTCTCCAAACAAGTCCTCATCGGACTCCGAACCGGACTCGGACCCGGAAGAGTCCATATCGTCCAGACCCAGGGCGTCCCGCGTTTCATCATTAATTCCAAGCCTTCCCTCCTGTTCTCGCTTCTTTAGACGCCTCTCAATCCTTTTAAACATGGACGGCAGCAGAGGATTATTTTTAGTGTATTTGGGTCATGTAAATAAGTTCACACAATCTATTGAAATGTTCCTGAAGGTCGATCACGCCTTTTCACGACGTTCTCTAGCAAGCTTATTCATTTCGCTGTATCAGACTTTCAGGTGATTAGACCAAGCCTCGGCGATGTTGTCTCTTCCATCTCCCTACTTGTGAAAAGTGGAATTGATCCCAGCATCAATCGACTTTAAATTGCTGTCAGGCGGGCAGTACCAGTCATGATATGAGCA
>QFEO01011667.1:0-23203 GCA_003316615.1 Amanita pseudoporphyria | reverse complement strand
GTATGAAGCGGCTACCACCCTATCGCGTGATGCTCTTCCTAATTTTCTTGTTACCTGGCGTCAGGAATTTCGAGAAGAACTCCGCACAAACTCACGAGGAGTAATTGGACGCAAACTTACGAAACTGGCGAAAGAAGTTCCAGAGTCGTTTCCGAACATCGATATTCTTTTATCATATACTAACCCTATTACCTCGGAGAGCCTTGGACGCGCGACTGAGAAAAACTTGAAGTTAACCTGGAGCAAAGAGCCTGACGTGGGTAAACTGGCGGCTTTATGTGAATTCTACTTCGAGTGGGGCTATAAAGAAATGATCATCAAGCGTTTCAAAACGTTGTTGTGGCATTCTATCGTTCTACGCATATTGAGACGTGGCGTCATCAACGCAGATACATCGTCACCAAATAATGTCTCATCATCCGTCGTCCCCACCACACCGCGCAAGAACAAAGATTCTACGCAACCTCGCATCATCAATACACCGTCGAAAATGATTGCGAAGCATTTCGCCTCCCTGGGCCTCGGTTCACCTTCCCGTTCCCAAGAGCGACAAGGCTCAGAGTTTGACGACAACGACGACGAAGAGGAAACTCTTATCGTCAAAATACATTCTTCTCGCAACCACGTAAGCACGGATGGATTATTGGAGTATCGTCTTGAGGTCGCTCCGATGCAACTTGTCCAATTGGCAGAGTTGGGTATTAAGGGAACAAGAGAACCGCCCGAAGCGGATGAGTGGGCTTCGGATGAAGACGCAGGAGGCGAAGACAACGACGATGATTCTGATACGGGCAAGAAAACAAGAGGGCCAAAGCCGCCTCCAGACCCTGCAAGTCATTTACGATTATGGATGCCGGCGTGTATGGTGGAAATAGCGGAACCTGAGGTCGTCAAAGAATATAAAGAACGGCAGACGAAGAAGTTGGCAAAGAAGAATGGAAAAGCTAAGAAAGAGCCAAGTGCGGCGAAGAAGACAAAGACGAAGACGAAGGCGTCAACGTCGATGTCGACGTCGTCGAAACAGTCAAAACCGTTGGGAAGACAACTATACGAGTCTGATTCCTCCGACGAACGTCTTGCAATTGACGATATGCTTTCAAAAAGAACGGTGTCGATACTTTCCAGTCCCAGTCGTCGACCTGTTCCAGAAGAGAGCGAGGAATGTGAATCAGATTCAATATTCGTTTTGCCTGGTAAAGTGACATCCAAACCGACTACCCAACCACACCCAGACTCCCCAAGAGTCGCAGAACGGAGACCGGCGGTGTTGAGCTACCTTTCTTTGTCAGAAGGCGAGGAGCTTGTTGCTACGAAGAAGCCAGCGACATATGCCGTGCCTGCGCCATTTCTTTTATCTTTAGAGCCAGACGGGGGCGACACGATAGTCTCATCTAGTAGTGGTGCACATACCCGGCGGTGCACATCACCAGCTTTATTAATAACTTCGAATCCCGAACTCCACAAGTCGCCACGCAAACCACTTCAACACAGCCCACCTCGCCGCCCCCTTGTGAAATCTCACGCTCGCTCTGTATCTCCTTCACCTACGCGGCCTGTACGAAGTAGGGACAAGGTGATCAACACGTCTATCATTGAGATTTCGTCCGATGACTCGGACGATTCTAGTGGTGGTGGCCCTTTGGTGACGTATCGGACGCGATCTGGACTTCCACCGTTGTTGCTTGCAAAGGCGAGGTCGAAGGTAAATAATGATGGTACGGTGGCGGCGAAGAGAAGAACTAGGGATGGACGGACATCTAGAGATGGGGATATGTCCATCATTGATCTAACATGAAGGGCGATCTAATTTAAATGTACTTATAGCCTTGACGTCAAAATTGATCGTAGCTAATCTTTGTTGTACTATTTGTCGTTAGGTCATTTTAAAATCCTGGTGTGCAACACGTTTACAAGGACATGTTATATTAGCTTTTATGATTTAATGCGATCAGTGTATTAGTGTACTCTCCACCGACAACCACCCGCTCGTTGACAAACCACCTAATGCCGACCACCGCTATAAGGGGGGTGACCATGTCCATACCCGGCAGGTGGGTAGTGCGAACTTGAACTCTGGCGGTTATGTCCAGATCCAGGCGCTGGGTAGCCGGGTTGGCCATTTCCATGTCCTGCAGGCGGGTGGACCACATTTGAACCAGGGTGGCTTTGTACATACGCCGATGGGTGGTAAGGCGCGTTTGAACTGGGGTGGTTGTTGTGAGGAGGCTGGTACGCCGCGTTTGAAACGGGGTGGTTGTTGTGAGGAGCCTGGAAACCGGCACCGTGTCCATATCCCGCGGGTGGATGGCTTGTGCTCGAACCTGGGTGGCCGTGGGAAGGCTGGAAGCCAGCGCCGTGTCCGTATCCGGGAGGTGGGGGGCCCGTATTCGAACTAGAGTGGTGGACTGGTTGATATGGCGTGTGCAGCGTGCCCGTATTGTGATAGGCTGAGAGAGAGTTGTTAACATATGCTTATTGATAATTTTCAGTATGTCCGACTTACAGATAGCGTCGTGAAGATTTGAGAGACCTTGGGGTGAAAGTGGCGGCCCAGTCTTCTTAACCGTCTTGTCCGCTATTTTCATTGAAAGCAACTTGGGATCTCCGACACTAATTTGAGATTGTCTTCCGTGTTTATCATCGGTAAAGTGTGAAGAATAAATATGTGCTGGATCCTGCTGCGGATACGTGCCTTGCGGCAAATTATGCGATACTGGAGCAACTTTGTAATTCCTTCCTTGGTCGCCAACGACGACGTGTGGATGCGCAAAGTCTTTGCCATTTCCCTTGTCACCCTATAACAGCGTCAACTAAGGTCACTTCAGTGGAATACTGAGATATTCTTACATAGTGCTTAGGTGCAGCGTAAATTATGTCGCCAGGATTGTAAACAGCATGTACTTCCATGATAGCCAGAAATACGAACGCAAAGTGAGTGAGTGTAGATCGCATGGTGGAACGTTTCGAGAAACTTGCGGTATCTGATAAAGAGAACGTTGATAAGCACTATCTAGTAGGGAGTAAGCGAACTCGCTGACCGGTGAGGTAGTGGAGTGAGTGTAGAGAGACCAGCTCTTGGGATAAGCAGAAGGTCGGTGGAAGGTATTTATACGTTATTGGCCACCGATAAGCATCTAGTGTTATATGCGTACGTCGTGCCAATCGGATTGGCTCATCACCGCCCGGACACCAGTGTACTGATTAGATTAACACAGCATCACCAATGTGCTAGCTTCTTACACGGATTTAGATGACCGGACGTTTGAGGTCGTTTTTTTTAACGTCGCGCCACAGGGACGGAAGAAGCCAAATATAACTGTATTTTTGGATGGCCAGGCTCCTGTCAGGCGCCGAGCATAAATTCAAACCTCAGATTTGAATATGTAAGTCATACAACGCAAGCTCGGAAGCAGCGTTCAGGTACAAATGGTGCAAAGCGGGTGCCTTGAAGGAATAGCTCTTATGAATGGGCAGTGCAGGTTCAAAGTTTATCAAGCTATACGCACATTAAAAAGCAGTGCGTACCTACAGCGCTTTGGGTGCGGAAGTTTGTGACACAGCCTATCCATTTCAGTGCAGCTGTACCTCCTCTGCGTATCACATGTCGGCATGATGGCGTCAGCGCTGATGACACAATACTATATCACGTACCACAGCTCTGTTCAGTTTTCCCCACTAGGGCGGGTCTAATAATACTCGTAAGTCTAACTTGTTATGCGGTGATTGTGCGCAAAGTCAGCATACCAGGGTGCGGCATCACGACAGCTCATCCACTTGAACACTGGGTTCGACGGTGACCAGCAGTGACTCCTTACAAGAGGCAGCCATCAGCGCCCTATTGTGCGATTCGCCAGGAATAGTTGGACGCAAGTTTAATACGTTGCCGCAGAATCGTTTCCAAACATCAACGACTCCCCTACTTCGGAGAGCCTTGAGCGAAGTTGACGTAAGCGAAGGGTTGCAACCAAGCACCCAGAACCCTACTATGGCACTGCACATTTTCCGGGGCCGAAGTCGTAGATGAAGGACTCGGTCTTTTATTATAAGTTTTAATCACCGAGTCGGCGCTGGGAATTGCCGGCGCGCGCAAAGTCAACGTACCAGGGTGTCATGCGGCATCACGACAGCTCATCCACTTGCACACTGGGTTCGACGGCGGTTCCCTACAAGAGGCAGCCGCTGCCCTATCGCGCGATCATCTTCCCGATTTTCTTGCTACATGACGTAAGAAAAGGGTAAGCGAGTTTTACTTTGGATACTGCAAAGAAACATCAACCAAGCACCCAGAATGCTGCTACGCATTGAGACATGTAGTCATCAACACGGGTGCATCTTCGATACAATGCCTCGCCATCGCCCATAATTAACATTGCCGCCCCGCAACGCAAGAACAAGGGTTTTAAGTAACCTCGCATCATCAATTCGCCTGTCAAAAATAATTGCGAAGCATTTCGCCCAGCCCGGCCTCTGTCGAAAATCGGATTAGGAAACATCACGCACCACCTCTCTATCCTTCGACGCAGGGTATAAGGTACGTATGTCACTCCCCTCGCTCGTTCACTTTACTGACACAACAACTAGTCTAATATAATAAATTACACCCGTTTTCTCAAAAGTTACATTCAAATCGACTACCCAATTACACCCAGGGTCTTCGAGAATAGCAGAACAGAGACAGACTGAGTTTAATCGTCGTGACTGAGCATGATCGAGTATGCAAGATTGCTACGAAGAAGCCAACGACATATGCCGTTTCCTTTACCTTTAGAAATGGCCAATGGCAAATCCAGTGATGCACAAACCCGGCAGCGCACGTCACTAACTTTAACTTCGGATCCAGAACTATACAAGTCGCCACGCAAAACACCTAAACACAGCTCACCTCTCCGCCTTGTGGAATCTCTCACCCACCCTGTATCTCCTTCGCTCACGCAGAAGTGGGAGCATGGCAATCGACACGTCAATAATTGAGATTTTATCCGCCAATGGCTCGGACGATTCCGACGGTAGCCCTTCGATGACTTATCGGATATGATCCGAACTTTTACTATTCTTGCTAGCAAGATCGAAGTCCGCTAGTGCAATAGACTGAGGAGAAGCAGGGTATTCCCTTCATTCAGGATCTTGCAGAATGACATAGAGCCCACACAGGGTTGGCGATGCAAGCTAGATAAGCTGTTTGTTGATGGCTAGGCACAGGTGGGTAAACCCGCAGGTGCATGCATGTCGTCCTGATCTAGCGAGGATGGGATTGTTGAGAAAATCTTTCCACACCTTGTAGAGCGGCCTCTTGCTCACCGCTCTTACATCAACCACTCCAAGTCCTCCTGCGGCCGTTGTCTTCTTCCTGACCGGGGCCTCGTGCAAATGGAACTGCACTCAGTCTTGTAATGCGCGCGCGTCACACTTACTACAAATACATTTTTATAGCCTTTAAATTTAAGTACCGCAACTCGTGGCTGATCTTATTGTGAACGATCTCCATTGCGGTACTGTTCCTCCTTGTGTCTTAAGGTCATCTCAAATCCGTGTCGGGCAACCATTCAAGTCAGTTTTACTGCTCTTCCAAGGATATCAGATTTTATGATTTAATGTGGAATACGGGACGACGGCTACAGTCCCTGCCAGTAGCCGCCAAACTGTCAGCATATAGCATACCCCCCACTAATAACCGCCAAGCTCGTTGACGTGTTGAGACAAACCACCTAATGCCGACCACCGCTATAAGGGGGGTGACCATGTCCGTACCCGGGAGGTGGGTAGTGCGAACTTGGGCCTTGGACGTTGTGCCCAGGAGGCGGGTAGACCATGCCAGGTTGGTTATGAGGAGTCGCCGGCGGGTAGCCAGCGGGGTATCCATGTACATACGCCGAAGGTTGGCTTTGTACATACGCTGAAGGTTGGCTTTGCACATACACCGAAGGTTGGCTTTGCACATATGCCGAAGGTTGATAGACCGCATTTGAACCGGAGTGACCATGAGGAGGCTGGAAACCAGTACCATGTCCATACCCGGCGGGTGGTTGGCCCGGAGTCGAGCCCGTATGGCCGTGAGAAGTCTGGAAGCCAGCGCCGTGTCCGTATCCGGGAGGTGGGGGGCCCATATTCGAACGGGAGTGGTGGACTGGTTGATATGGCGTGTGGAGCGTGCCCGTATTGTGATAGGCTGAAAGAGAGAGAGGTTGTTAACGTATACTTATTGTTAATTTTCAATATGCCCGACTTACAAATTGCATCGTGAAGATTTGAGAGACCATGGGGTGTAAGTGGAGGTCCAGTCTTCTTAACTGTCTTGTCCGCTATTTTCATTGAAAGCAACTTGGGATCTCCGACACTAATTTGAGATTGTCTTCCGTGTTTATCATCGGTAAAGTGTGAAGAAGACATATGTGCTGGATCCTGCTGCGGATATGTGCCTTGCGGCAAATTATGCGATACTGGAGCAACTTGGTAATTCCTTCCCTGCTCGCCAACAACAACGTGCGGATGTGTAAAGTCTTTTCCTTTTCCCTTATCACCTTATAACAGCATCGATTCAAATGACTCCAATGGAATATAAAATACTTACGTAATGCTTAGGTTCAGCATAAATTATATCACCAGGATTGTAACCAGCGTGAACTTCCATGATAACCAGAAATACGAACACAAAGTGGGTAAGCATGGTGGAACGTTCCGAGAAACTTGGGCTATCTAACAATTGAAGGGAACATAAGTCAGTATTATCTAGTAAGGAGCAAGCGAACTCACTGGCACTGACCAGGGGGGTAATGGAATGAGTGTAGAGACCAGCTCTTGGGACCGACAGATGGTGGATGGAAGGTATTCATAAGTGACGGGGCGGTTATACACCACTCACAGGCATCTGGTGTAACACATGTATGTGTTGATCGCGACTGCACGATATCGTCCAGACACTGACGAATTGAATAGAATAACACAGCGTCGACACTTGTGTGCACCGCTAATGCGCTGATACTTGATATGCCACCAACTTGTTACACGGATCAGGTAGCCAGACGAGCTGCGATGTTTGAAAGCGGTTTCCACAGGGATGGAATTCCAATAGTTGTGTTTTAAATGGCACTCCTGCTTAGTGCTGAGCGCAAATTAATATCCGAGATGGTGGGACTAATCATGCTGTTTCGTCAAGCACTCGTAGCCGTTGCAAAAATCTATTTGATCAGGCCTTGAGAACCTGAGTTCAAACCTCAGATTAGAAGTGTATAGTGCCGTTCACCTAGAGACCGCCACTTTGTGACAAGTGTCAAATAGGCCAGTCACCAAAAAAAAGCATTGTTGGCCCTTGAAGCGCGCAACTAAAGAAAGCTTATGCTCGTTCCAGACTTGCATTGATTACAACATCACGCAACAAGCGATGCCGAAATGCGGTAGAGCGCATCCGAGACTAATCCCACAGCTGTCAGAAGTCAAGCGCACGTTGTCATCACCATCGAAAGGAAAATCTGTTGAAAGTACTTGCCTTCGTCAAGTTCGAGGCTATTCGACATCGCGTAATCTGCCGGATGAATGTATATAGGAATGGACTGAACACCCGGGGAGTTCAATTCAATCGAAGGTCAAGGAGTTCAGCCCTAGGGAACACATGTCTCATCGTCGAGTTCCGAAATCCATCCCCGACATGTTAATCACTTGATAAGGTTAGATGTACTATATTAGGAAATGCACTAGTCAGTTTTCGAGCAATAAAAAATCTGTCTTGGGGTTTTAATCCTACTTTCAATTGGGGCATTCTCCCAAGACAGAATTTAAGACGGGTACGTACTACGTGGTACATTTTCTTTGTCATAAAGTAACGGCCTGTAAGTGACCGGCTCTACAGGTCAGGTATGGACCTTGTAAAGCGAGGGCCTTGAGGGAGCAGCACTTTGAAAGGCAGTGCAGGTGGGTCGTTTGTAACACGAAAAAAGCAGTGAAAAGCCCCAGCGCGGAGAGTGTGGGAGTTATGTCAGCCTATTCATTTCGGTGTGACAACTGTGCTTCTAACACTGACTCCTCTGTGCATCACGCATTGCATCAGCATTCAGCGTGGGGGCGTTAGCGTCAAGGTAATGATGACAAAACTATGACGGGTACCGAAAGGTCCGCTCATGTACATCAGTTTCCCTCTCTACTGTATGGCTGGTCTTATACCCGTATGTCTCTTGTTGGGCGGCAGTTGTGCGCAAGCCAGTATCTTTACCCTATCGCGCGATGCTCTTCCCGATTTTCTTTCTACCTAGCGTCACTCGCGAGGAAGTGTTGGACGTAAATTTAACAAGATGGCGAATGACATTTCCAGAATCGTTTCCGAACATCAACATCCTTCTATCGTATACGAGCCCTAAGTGCCTTGAAAGGCATTCAAGTTGGACGCGCGGTTGAGAAAAACTTGAAGTTGACCTGGAGCAATGAGCCTGACGCGGGAAAACTTGTGGCTCTATGTGAATTCTAGATGACCGCCTAGGTTCAATCGCACAAGCTACACCCTAACTCCTCTGAGGTGGCGCTCCAGTGGCCCATCAGTGCTTGAATGATTGAGGGAAGAGTGGATAGCAGGGCTTTGTTCGTTATTGTCAGAAGAACTCTGTCGCTCAATGGAAAGGCGAGTCGAGGCCCAGTAATGCTTCGCAATCACTTTTGACGGCGTGTATTGTGTGATGAAGGTATATCTGCTTCGATAGGTATGCAGCACGTCAGAGTGCTACACCAATGTTCTAGTTAACATTTCTTTATAGCTCTCCTTGAAGTAGGTTTGTCAGTCGTGGACCTAATGTGGGGTGTAAAACACCATATGCAATTTAGATATACCTCAAGAAAATGTTATAAAACGCTTGGGGACAAGGCGAGCTGATATCTATGTACAAATACTCAACGTCGCAGCGCTTACCTTAATTGCCCAGGCTGCATCGGATGCTTAGCCTGATATTTCCTGAAGAGATTGCTGACTCAGCACACTGGGATCTGGTTTAAAAACCAACATCGTGAATAAGGAAGTAACTATTTAATACATTATATGGCATCTAGTTGGAAAGATTCCACATAAAATGAACGAAGTCAACATTGGATGCATTAACACCATATTTATAGATCTAGGAGCGGATCCTTAGGAAGTGAAACTCATATACAAACATCCGTGAACACTCACAAACTGTGATGCTACCCAGCTGGAGAAAAGCACTCTTTGATATTCGATTGGCAATCTCTCCGCAATCGTTTCCACTCCGACTTTTTCTAAAAGAGTCTTTGGGACGGCATTGCTTACGACTCTCTGTCTACGGACGATATCGTCGAAGAGGTCCGAGTTCTCCAACTCAACTTGCATCTTGCCAAGTTTCAAGGATAGTTCGTCAGAAATGATTGACCGTGGCTTTGCGCCTTGCAAGCGGGCGTGTTCCTTCCAAATGCATTGGAATTCTGAAGCCGCGTTATTGGAGATGATCGCTTGGATATCTTTGACATAGTTTTGGTAGAATTCCGAAGGTTTTCCGTCTTTAAAGATCATCAGATCTATGAATTCTTGAGTTGAGAGCGCTAGACCGGCTAGGACTTCTAGTGACGAGCTCGTTACCCCTCCTATAACAAGGTGGTTTCAGTACAATTGAAATCGTACTAGCACCGGGAAATTGCACCCTTGTTCGCACTTGAATCTTTCAACAGGACAACCTTATGCTTTTCTAGGTGCAAACGAGCTTGTTGAGTAAAGAAGAGATTCGCTCCTTCGACAATATATTTGAAGTGAGGTTTGCCGTTGGCATCAACTAAAGCAGCCACGTTTGAGATGTTCACCGCTTCTGGCCTATCGAACATAAGAGATATTCGAGGAGCTTTAACATGGCGCCCTACCTTCCACCACAAGGCACGAACAGGTCAGCCTTGAATCGCAAGTGTGCAGTATTGCGGAAATCTGTACCATCAAGGACGACCTCACCGGCTATGTAAAATGTCAGATGTCAGTCAACAGTGAACTCCTTAACAGACTGAGGTTACGGACATGGAAGGTTTATATCCGTTTCCTCCACGTGCACAAGATAGCCTTCTTTGCTCAGCCTCGATAGGTCGAAATGCGATACGGGAACACGCAGCTTCGCCAACCTCACGAGTTCTGCCCGGTCAATCCCGTGAGGATCAGCGAGAACCCCACTACGATCGATTACAGCTATTGTCTTCTCATGGGATAGAAGGATTTCGTCTGATTCCGCTCAGCGAGAACAACTTCTAACGATGAAGACTGCACTTACTAGATCCAAGGTCACCATCTGACATCACGACGTCAGGGTAAATATTTCAATTATTAGAATCAACACACCGGGTCCGCCTGTCTGTACTTTCGTGATGTCCTTCTCCCTAATACCGAGTTGTCTGTAAATGCCTAGCACATACTGACGCATGGACAGAGTCGTCATGCCATAGATATCATGTGGCACGCCACCTAGGTCCCTTGCACTTTTGCCGGTAGTGAACGATTTCCACCATTCTGCGCCTCGAGAACGAGCATGCACTAGCAAGGCAAGATCAATCATCCATGTTGCGCGATATATTAAAGAGACGTACATGCAGCCCAATCCATCATGTCTGCTGTACCCTCTATAAACAAGTAACTCAAAACGTTGGCCAACCCATTCCAGTAGCGGATACACACCATCTGGACCAAAGAAAAGAAATTCGTCCTTTCCATAATGGTCGGCTACGCGTTCTGGGGTATTTGACGTTTGACCAGGGATGAGCAAGTCAATGATGGCCTTGACTTCACATCAGGATAAATACATGGCGAACTTGAGGCAACTCACATCGACGTATTTCTCGAAGCAGCGTCTTGGACTTGCACCAAGGCTTTTTAATCGTACAGTTACTCATCATCAGCACTCTCAGGAAGTAGAATACATACGAAGGCAGAATTGTGCCCTTCGCTCCTCCTTCGGGTATATCTTTATTCTTTAGAGACTGCGTGGAAGCTAACGCGTAGTTTTCATCGAACCTTGCAGTCGGTAGTTCAAGAAGCAGAAATAGTAAAGGGAAGGTAAAGACGTACAACAAGCGCTGGTTAATTGAATAGACCCTATTGTGTGCCCCATCAGCAAGCGTTTACATGAGAAATATATAAACACTCACTCTTCGTTCCTGGACATAACGATCCGTATGCCTCCACGAGCGATGTCTCTGAAGCGGACGTGGAAACCCCTGAAGTCGTCACCTAACAGCCGCCGTTGAGCATACTATCAGAGGACCATAAAATGCACTTACCGATGACGATGAACACTCCATACGGTTTAACAGGGTATTCAATTTCCGGCAGGAATTCGGGAGCCATTCTAAAAGAAATCGCAACTTTTGTACGTTGATAAAAGTTGGTTTTGAGGACGTTTCTAACTAGCCGTTACAAAATGACGAATCCGAATAGTGAAGACGTACCGGTTAAATATGAGAAAACTGTCAAGAACTTCTAAATCATGCTTGTTTTGCACCGTGCGACGAATCTTGTCATACAGTTCTTCGTCTGTGAGTTGTGGGGTAGTCAGTAATCGCTGGTTAGACAGAGTAGGCCTGAAGGATAATGTAAGGCAAGCTGTTTCGATGACAAAAATTCTACGCATACATCAACTGCGGTGCATCATTAGCAGGATAGTGCTTCATCGCAAAATTCGCGTAGAGTAGCTGGATCTGGAACGAGTGGTGAGAACTCCACAAAACAATATCGGGGGACGCTTTGTACATACTAGTTCAGGATAGGCGTGGATGACTTGTGAGATACTCTCGCGCGTGAAGGTTTCTTCACGCAAGCGACGTTTAATGTTGTCGAGCACTTCCGCGTGCATGGTATCGTTCTCATTGAGAATGTTTTTAAGTTGCATGTATGGAGAGCCAAGGCGGTTGCAAAAGTGTTGCGCAAAAATCCCTCCACAGACTGTAGGATTATCAGATCTGTGTCGTTGGCGAAGAAAGTTAATAACAAACGGACAAGCATATGTAGCCTCCTGAACTGCGTGGCCTCCCGGAGACTTGATATGAAAGTAGGGATTGTTTGGCAGGCAAAAGAGAAGGGAGGCTTCTTTCATCACCTGAGTGATGGACTGCTCGATGGATGGCCCATTTGTATCCGGCAAGGGCCTAAGGTATAGCGAGATAATGGTTATGCCATTGGAGAATTGTTCTGACTCATCGTTAAATTATGAACACTAGAAAACCAACAGTTCCAAGCTTACCAACGTATTTTCGCCTCGTATATAATGAGTAGAAGTGGTATAGATTGGAAAGCGAGCTATAACATAAGTGAAGTGGTTGCCTTTTTCGGATAAAACCGGCCAGCTTACCTGAAGTATTTGGAAGTATTGCCCATTTTATATCCGATAACCAATTTATATTCTCGTGTACCTTCAACTTCAAAGACTTCTATAACCGGCCCGAATCTACTTTCAACGTCCCACATGACCTTTCAAACGCTAAGTTAAGGTCTATAGTTAATGATAGACTCACTTGTTGATAAGTGTCCAAAGTATCCTGAGTTACCTTCTCCAAGAACAAGGAATCAGAGACTGAACGAATATCTGTTTTTCCGTCTATGGTTACTGGCGGTTTGGGGGGAAAGTTGCACTTGGTCACAAAATAACAACGCAAATGCTGCAAAGTTGAAGTAGAAACAGTGCCGGTTGAACGATAAGTCTCGAGTCTATACGCTTTTTCTGGGGTTGATTTGTCCAAGAATACCTCATCGATCCTAGGTGTAGTGGATTAGTAACGAGTATAGTAGATTGAGACCATTAAACAAAAATGCTGGGACTGCTCGACATGCGATCCGGTACATGACGATAAGGTCGTTGACAGACAGATGAATACGTACCTGGCTTCACGGGTAGCTGCAGGGCCATCAGCGCTCGTTACACCAGGGGCGCTGGTGTGGATAAAGGTTGCACCACTTCCATCTTCATTGATTTTATCAATGTCGATGATAAGCTTACTGGGGTCACGTTTTGTGTATGTCATGATTTTGGCACCATATAAAACGATTATATGGTCCGAGATGACCTCTACCGATTCATTCCGAAAATAAGTGTCGTCGATACCGAGGCCGTAGTAGAACCAAGTGACTTCGCCATGGACTAGCTCGGGAGGGATGAAGCCCTTGATGAAAGCAGTATGAGCACTCGGCCCTCTATCGTTGTGGAAGAAAGGAGTACCTTGTTCAATACTTCTCGTTCAACTAACGCACGTTGTTCTTCTTTTCCTTTAAAAACAGGCGTGGTATAGCCAGGAAGATCCTTGGCGTGGCGCAAATTAACTACGCCATTGGCATGGACAGAGATAGCTGAGAGTGGGCTTGGTGTGGATAGACATATACCGTTCGCTTGGGCGTGCATGGTGAGTCGATAGGATGGTTACACGGCGCAAGTGGGGGCATATATGTATAGGACGTCGAGTCATGGTGCTAGCGCAACAGGGGGTGTAGGAGCTTGTTTCGCTCACATAGTTTCGAATTTTCGTGAGCCACATGTAGGTTTGCTTCATTTTTAAATGTATTAGTGTAGGAACGTGCCGGATCGTGTATTGGAGAGTGGTCAAAACACTTCGGACTGTTCCGAAGAAAAACGGGGAGGTCGTTGGGGTAGTCTGGCCATGGGGAAAGTTGCACTGCAAAAGCCACGAGTCAGGTATTGTCCGAGTCTGAGCTCCTTCAATACTTTCCAGGACTAATAAAGTCCGAGGGGTTGCCCAGGTCAATATTCGCGATGGCGAAGAAGGCGTCATTTCTAAATTTGGGGATCGATAACGTAATGATCGACTCCAAGCGTACTTCAATGCCAGAAATCACGATTAGGAAGAGGCCGCTCGAGGAGGCTACCATCACCCAGCGCAGGTTTTTTAAAAAAACAGCGAAAGGAAAGGTGATCAAGGGTGAGCAGAACTGGAATCACTCGCAACGATACTGAGGACGTGACAGTTCTCAGGGAGCGATATTTGCGCGATGACGTTGGCTGTGGGATCAGAGGATGCCCATTATGCAGACAACTGGCTGACATGAACGGAGGTCTGACAACCTTACCATCAGAAGGCGATGGAACCCATCCTCTCTTCCCGGATGGGCACTTCGTGCTTCCTGACACAAATGTTTTCTTGTCGCAGGTGCGCAAGAATTGCTATTCGAAAGTTTGATGCTTGATACACTACCTCAGATGGATCTCCTGGAGTCGACCCTGTTCACAGCTCCAGTCATTCTTCTACAGACCGTCCTTGAGGAAGTACGACATCGCTCGTTGCCGTTGTACAATCGCTTAAAATCATTTACGAAATCGGACGAGAAGCGAGTATGGGTGTTTTACAATGAATATAGATGGTCCGTACAGCTACACTCATGGAAATTTCCGACTGACCGTTTCAAGGGAGACGAGTGCTGTGCGTGGAAAGAATGAGACCCCAAACGACAGAAATGATCGAAGTAATTTGAATAAATCGAAACGTGTACGAACACTTGCTTATGTCTCGAACGCAGGTATTAGAATGGCCACATCGTGGTATATTTCTCACCTTTCACTGTCGCAACGGCATGTGCGTACTGCAGCCCAAAAGAACCCGCCTGCCGTTGTCCTATTGACGGAGGATGCCGCCAACAGACGGAAAGCGCAAGCGCAGGGTATCGTCTCAATGGGCGGTAAGAGATTATTTTACTGCGTTTAATAATAAATATCACGGATGCATAGTGCGGCAGTACGTCGAGCAGATGAAAGAAGACGAGAAGAAGGCACAACTTCTCGATTTACTTTCCACAGTTTCCGAAGAAATCGAACCCACGTTGGCATCTGCGGCTATGTCCGGGATCAAAAGCGCTTTGTATCCTGACGTGCGTCCAATTTGTCGTTAATATACGTCCTATTAATGCATCGTGGTAGTATCTGCCCACCCCGTCGCTTTTTGCCGGCGTTAAAGCCGGAGAACTCCATCAAGGACATTTCAACGCCAATCAGTACAATTACCTTGAGGTATATTTGGTCCTGGCACATGTTTGATCCTACGCCTTAGCTCTCACACTTCAGGGAGAAGTTTCTACCCCAGCGTTTAGCAAGCCTATATTACTACAAGGGAGAGAAAACATGAATAGATCTATCCACGGTGATATCGTCGTGGTTCAAGTCCTTCCAGAAGCGGATTGGAGTGCACCTGCGGACGAAGTAGTCGATCAAGATGGTGAGTCACATCTTGCTTGGGAGAGAATGTGGACTGAATTTGAAACTTGTCCAGCAACGTTGAAAAATGACGACGCTGAATCATCTGGCGACGAACGGGACGAAGACGAACTGAATGATGAAGTATTGAGCCGCGAAAAGAGGTTGCTTTTGAGAGAAGAAAAAGCAAAACAAAAGAAGACGAGGGAGAAACAACCCACAGGCAG
Source organism: Amanita pseudoporphyria (assembly GCA_003316615.1). Lineage (NCBI taxonomy): Eukaryota > Fungi > Basidiomycota > Agaricomycetes > Agaricales > Amanitaceae > Amanita > Amanita pseudoporphyria. The sequence continues at coordinate 7,821 of QFEO01011667.1, read as the reverse complement.
AATCGTCGGGATCATCAAAAGAAATTGGCGCGCGTGAGTTCTTCATTGCTTCCGTTCGTTTAATCCTCGTCTCGATTTAGCTCGACTCACTAGATACGTTTGCCACATCGACTCAACTTCACTTACATCTTCGAATCCCACGTCGCTCTCTCTACAGACCGTTTTTGCGACTCCTGTCTCCCGCTTTTTACCCCGTATTCGACTACGGACTCGCCAAGCACCGACGTTACTTGGTCAGAAAATTCTGGTGACGATTGACCGTTGGGATACCACTAGCAGGTAAAATGGAATGGTCTTGTCATAGGGTTATAATCGCTTCATTTCGCTGCAGGTACCCAGAAGGGCACTTTGTGCGAGCACTTGGGAAAGCGGAAAGTAAAGAAGCAGAACAGGAGAGTCTACTACTCGAGTTCGAAGTTCCATACCGGCCTTTTGGACGGGCTGTATTGGATTGCCTACCTGAAGAGGGAGATTCGTGGGTTGTGCCGTCTAAAAATTCCGGATCAGGTATTTGGCGGGGAAGAGAAGATCTACGAAGTCTCACTATTTGCAGTATAGATCCTCCAAGTCAGATCATACTTCTTCGGTGAAAGTGGAGGTGTATTGACGCTAAAGTATTAGATTGTCAAGATATTGACGATGCATTACATGCTCGACAGTTATCCAACGGAAATATTGAAGCAGGTGTCCGTGAGTAACCTCTGTTCGATACCTTGTTAGGTTTTTAAAACGTGGAGCATTATAGATATTGCGGACGTGTCCCATTTCGTTCTGCCTGACACGGCAATGGATCACGAGGCTGCTGCGAGGGGTACAACAGTGTATCTCGTCGACAAACGAATCGATATGCTTCCCGGCTTGTTGGGCACGAATTTATGTTCATTGAGACCATTTGTAGAGCGATTGGCATTTAGCGCTATCTGGGTGAGTTATGGTTGAGACGCGAAGATGAATTCGCCATTATAATGGTTACGATTCCAGGAAATGACGCCGGATGCGGATATTGTTAATGTGCGGTTCACCAAGTCAGTGATTGCTTCAAAGGCAGCCTTTACCTACGAAGAGGCCCAGCTGCGTAAAGACGATCCGTGTGTACAACCGTTTATGCCCTTTCAGGAGGTTACTTATGGTGCATGACAGGCATATGCAAGATGAACTTACACAGTCCATTCGCTTGCTCAATGTACTGGCACAGAAATTGAAAGCACGCCGCATGGCAGCAGGAGCATTGAATTTGGCTTCACCTGAGGTCAAAATTCAGCTGGATAGCTCTGAATCATCCGATCCTATCGATGTGGAACAGAAAGAGCCACGCGAGACGAATAGTTTGGTGGAAGAGTTTATGTTACTTGCCAATATTAGCGTGGCTAGGAAAATACAGGAGACGTTTCCGCAAACTGCCGTTCTACGGTATGTATACTATTGGCCAACTTTTTACGATGTGCTCATTCCATACAGACGACATCTGCCACCCCCGAAGACAAACTTTGAGAAATTACAAAATATTTTGGTAAAGAGACGGGGAATGAAGTTGGATGTATCCAGCTCCGGAGCTTTGGCCGCATCATTGGATGCTTGTGTCGTACGTCTTTTTTTTTATAGATACCATAACGTTATTGAAGAAATATCACAGGATCCCAATGAACCGGCGTTTAACACGCTTGTGCGCATCATGGCAACACGGTGTATGCTATCTGCTGAATATTTCTGCTCCGGCACGGTGAGCCGAGACACGTTCGGTCACTATGGGCTTGCCAGTCCAATTTATACCCACTTCACGAGTCCGATCCGGCGGTACGCAGGTGCGTCGTCTAACTTGGTGTGCTCGGACCCGTCTCACCCTATTTATATCTCACCCTATTTATAAAGATGTGCTTGCACACAGACAATTAGCAGCTGCAATCGACTATACCTCCCTCCATGCATCTCTTCATTCTAAGCAGCACGTTGAACGTGTACTGGACGTAGTGAATCGAAGGCACCGTATGGCGCAAATGGCTGGACGTGCTAGCGTCGAGTTCTTTGTCGGTCTGGCGTTGAAAAGTAGAAACGAGCGAGAGACAGGATCTGTGACGGAGGAAGCGTTTGTGATTCGAACGTTCCGTAATGGGCTTGGCGTATTTGTGTCGAAGTAAGTTTTTTCTTGCTTTCTCTGCCTGTCTGTCGAATATTGAGCATTACCAGGCTCGGGTTGGAAGGTCTAGTTATGTTCAAGCGGGACACGCAGTTTGATGCCGAGAATTACACAATCAGTGTGCCTGGTGGGCCGGGATTGGATCCCGCGACTATTGCTGTGTTTGACAAGGTAGTTGTGAGGATTGAGGTGGAGAAAGATAGGAACACGCAGAGAGGACGGGTAAAAATGACACTTGTCAAGCCTGTGGATTCTACTGGCCTATAGATTGAATCAAATAATATGTTTCAAGACATCGGAAGTCGTTATGTAAATACATAGCCACCACAGGATGATCTGACAGCGATCTGGCTGCGATTGGCTGAGTAGATAGTACTTTGGACTCAATAGTCGTAAACACCCTTAGTCTTCTTTCATTCAATGCTCGACACTTCCTTCTTACCAACTCTCTCGCGACCTGACCTTGAACGCGCGATACAAGTTAGTACAATGCGCATACACTTTGGAAAAAAAAACAGGCTTCCTGATCAGACTTGGTTGTTACCAACCCACAGCTCATTCAACAAGCCTACGCGCCCCCGACAACAGCAACGACACCCGACGACCTGAAACGTCTTCAACATGAGCTTTTTGAGATGCAAAAGCGACCGGAAGCGTGGGGGCTGGTTATCCCGCTGTTAGAGCATCAAGATCCAAATGTGCAGTTTTTTGGGGCGCATACAGCTCAGGTGAAGATTGCTCGGGACTGGTGCGTTATCTAAAAAAAAAAAAAAACGTTGGCTGAACTTGGTTGACGGTGCTACTACTACAGGGAACATTTCCCATCTGAGCGGGCAGAAGATTTGAGAGATGTCATGGTCCAATTGACTGCACACGCCATCGCAGTAGGACGAGACAAGTTCATCCTCCGCAAGTTATTTGTGGCCGTACGTCGCTCTCTCTCTCTTGGCCTTAGGTTACCTTTGCCTCATCCTGTCAGCTTACTTCGCTCGCGCTCAAACTCGCTCCTGGCCGACCAACGCGGTGGCCAGATTGGATCATGGCCTGTGTCACGTCTTTTTCGGGTGCCGGTGCCCAGGCAGAGTATGTTCATGATTTTCTCGCTATTGTTGCAGAAGAGGTGGGCAGTGCAGATTTGTTGGGATCGAGTAAGTGAGTAATTCCTTTCTACGATTAAGATGCTTTTGATTGATGTGTGCTCTTGATAATAGAATGCAGATGCAGCAAACGCTTAATGATGCAGTACCAATGGTTGTACATGCTGTCAAGTCTAGCGTCGAGCGCCCTCCACGTTCAGCCCCGGTCCATGAACTAAAGTCTGCGCTTAAATGTTTTCAAGCTTGGATGAACCTTCTTCCTTCAAAGTTCGCCAAGTTAAAATATTATAACTTGTGTCTCTGACTGACGATCGGATAGCGACCTTATATCTTTAATTCCTACGCTTATCACTCTCTTAGATCCAACAGCCGAAGACGATGGCATCTTCCTAGCGTCTTCCGAAACACTACAGGAAATCATGTCAAAATCAGTGCTTTCCGATGGCTCAGGAACAAAAACCTTGACGGAACCGTTTCTTCTCTGGCTAGATTCAACAGGAGCCCAAATTGTCGAAAGAAGCATCGCTACTGGTGATGTCAGCCCCATCTCTCACTCACTTTGTCAGCTACTCGCTTCTCTTGGCGATCATTCGACATCGTACCTTGCCTTGAACATCACTTCGCAAACGCCTGTTACGACCCAGTTCGCTGCTCAGCAGCAAGGCCTGGCCAAGACGTCTGGCCATTTAGTTCAAGGTTTCTTAAGGTTGTTACTAGCTTACACGGGTTTTCCTGGGTATTATGGTGCGGATGAGGAAGAGAGTGAGGTCACACTTGGCTTCTGGTATCTCTTTCAAGAGACATTGTGGAGTACAGATTTCTATGTCTCGGGCGAAGAGGAAGTTACACCCGATAAGGACAATCCCGAGCAGGTGGCCATGGCACGCGCTGTCTACTTTGAAGTTGTGAGGGTGTTGAGGAGGAAAGCGACGTTCCCACCTCCCGGGAGTAATTGGACAAAAGGTATGTTCATTCTAAATCATTGCGTGCCCTTTCTGTTTACTGGGTATAGACCAGGTGGAAAAATTTCAAGTGTACGCACACAACAAGCAACGCCATGGAACGTTTCTTATCTTCCCTCAGGTATCGACGAGACATAGGTGACACTCTTATAAATGCGTAAGATCTATTTCGTATGTGAAGTTCAGTCCCAAACTGAAATTGAAGACAGATATTATGTTTTACGCGATGACATGCTTGTGTACTATATTAATGACCTCGCGGAGCGCTTGTCGTCAATTCAAGATAAAAAAGAATGGCAGGTTTGTCTTAGCCCACCTTACACGTGTTTCGAAGACTGTAATGAGACATCCAGGATGCTGAAGCAACCTTGCATTGCATTATGTCAATCCAAGAAGCTATGGATATGGAGAAGACGCCTTACCTTTCTCGGTTATTTGGACCAGATATCCTCGGCAGGTTGCCTACGACGGGTCGTTCTCGCATTCGGAAAACAATGCTTAACGTCATTGGTAGGTAAAGAACCACCTCTATCCGAGTATTGAGTTGAACATACCCTCCAGGCACATACTCCTCCTGGTTCGCTAGCCAGCCCAGTCCCCCGCCCAATTCGGCAGGATCAAATCTCCTGTTGTCTGCTCTCAATTACATCGTGTCTGCATTGGAGGATCCTAGTCTTTGCTTACATGCTGCGAATGCTTTAAGAAACCTTTGTGACGCCAATCGCAAGGCGCTTGCTCCGCATATAAGTGCGTTTGGCGAGCTGCATGCGAGGATAGATAACATACCGGTAGGGTTCCTGTCTTTTAAAACGACAAATTCTCTAATTTCTCTTTAGGATTCGGAGAAGAATAAAATAGTACAGTCTATTGCAAGCATAGTCCAAGCGCTACCACCAGATGAGGAGATAGCGCCCGTCGAGGTTCATTCTTGTTTTTAGTAATCCTACGGAATTGTTATTAATAATGTGTGTAGGCCATCGTGCAGCCAATCGTCCAGAAACTAGCACTGGCTCTCCAATCATCTGTCGCGGTATGTCTCGTCGACATGATATGCAACTTGGCCTTAATACGATCGGGCCTTACAGCTACCGGATGAGGCGCGGTCAATGGCAATTCTTCACCTGGAGACATTATCAGGCATTGCCAGGGGCCTTACGAGGATGAACGAAGATACCCTTGGTGTAGAGGACGATCTGGCTATGCAGGCCGAGCTGGAAAAGATTCGGAAAGCCCGTGAAGACTTGAGGATGATCAAGGTTAGAGAAAATATCTATGGAATATTGAGGAACGTCGTCGACGTATGGTCGACAGATGCTGGTATTAGCCACGTAAGTTTATGATTCGGACAAGAATTGCGGTACAGTTGACATGAATTGTTCAGGTGCTCAGCGATTTATTCAAGAGCATTACCTGTCTACCGCATGATATTACACTAATATCGTTGCCGGCGGGACCGTTGCTCGAACTCGTTTGTTTTGCATCGCAGAGACACCTAACTGCAGCGTGGCTTTCCTTGGCAACGATACTGATATCCCAGCTCAACCCACCACCTATGGTGATAAGCGCACCTAAACCAGCGCCACCTCCTGAAGCACATGCCGTTGTGGCTGCGGCGTTGCCTGTGTTGTTGCAGTGTTCGCTCAGCCATCTGAGCCAACCTGGAGCTATGAAAGCAGTGAGAAACTATGTTGTTATGATGGGGGATTCGGACTAAAGCCGAGCGATTAGAATCCAGACATTATGCAAGAATTGTTTTCGTTCATGGATAGGGTAAATTGATCTCGCCGGTTTGCGCATCGTTTGCAATGCTGAGATATACGCAGGTAGCACAGGATTTCACTAACACATTCTATGCCCTTCCGCCTGGAGCTTTAGATGCATTGATGCAATGTGCAACCCAGGCTCTTGCATTGCAAGAACGATATTCGCTTGTTTCAGCTTGCAATTTCCTCGTATGCCGCAGTTGTTTTATAAAAATAGCTAATTGCTGTAACATCTTTCAGACATCCCTGATAAATCGGTCGTCGGTTCACCAAGAGCTCGTTCCGCTTAAGAGACAATTGTTACAAACCCACGGCCGTGCCATCATGCGTGCCATCCTTGAAGGATTCGCTGGCGTCGCTCCCCGAAGTGCTATGCCCAACCTGATAGAAATTCTGGGAACTCTGTTGAATCGATCGGTAGATGTGGAAAATGTCAACAGCGCTGGAACTTGGATGACGGAGATCCTGTTTGCTGTGAGCGTCGCGTTACCTTTGTAAAACGTTTTCAAGGCCAATAACACGTCGTAATTAGAGCGACTTTGTGCAATGTAAGGCTACGCCGGAGGTGAAGGATCGGTTCGTCAAGGCCGTGTTGGGGTGAGTAGAGATTCACTGGGTTACTAGTGTTACTCTGACAGTGGTGTTGTGTTTCAAGATCGCGCTCTTTGAAGCGGATACGGGAAGCTGCGCAGCAGTTTACGCTTGTCGCACGTGGTTTGGAGGGGTCCAACTTTGGGATTGCTACGGTGACCATGTGAGGTAGTGGTTACTAGGTCTGTATACGCGTTCTTTTTAATTTAGCACGAGCTATGTTTCGTTGTTCTGGAGGCTCTTGGTTAAACGGTCTGCCTCTATAATCCACTATTCCATAGTAATGAGCCCCAGGCAAATAGAATCGCCTGGCAATTCTTCATGTAGGTTCGAGAAACTACTTGTTCTTTAATCTCGGTCTTTGTCTCGGCCGTTCCGCTGCTCTCGTGTCCGTGCATGTATTTATTTATGTAAATACATTTTTCCAATGCTATCGTGAGTCCACGTGATGTACAGTATATGGGCGAGGCCCCGAAGGGGCTCCGGCTAGCTCAGAACCTGGGATGAGTCGAGCATCGTCCCCATCTCCCCGGTGGCCTGAAGGAGCGAAGTGACGCACGATGCTCATGTCGTCCCCAATCCAATAGTCAGTGAGCTCGCCGGTTGCCCGCCCTCTGGATGGGTGGGATGGTCCGCTGTACCAGTTCGTCTCGTAAATCAGGACGCTCTTGTACGTACGGCGCCATGATTTCTGCGTGAGCTCTCAAGTACTTGGTATAGGCGTCGCTCGACCACCTCCCTTTCACTTTTAAGGCTTCAAATGACATTCCCCGCAGAAGATACTCGAGTGTAGAACCTATCCTGATGCTGTGTCCCTGGATGGTCTCCTGTCCTGCCCTTGTGAGTAGGGATTAACGTGGGTATACCCATGGGTATCTGGGCCCATACCCACACCCATACCCACACTGATACCCACACCCATGCTGTGGGTGCGGGTTTTTGGTGGGTATTTTTCCCGCGGGTGTGGGTTTGGTACCCTTGGTGGGTATACCCACACTACACCTTGTACCTGTGCTACACCCCATGGGCCAGGCAGGCTACTCTGCTTACCCACTGATGGTACCAGACAGGTGGACCCATACCCATTCCCTGGTGACACCCTAACAGCCACCTGCACTCATACCCAGGACACTGATACCCACACCCATACCCATACCCATACCCACCATATTGGGTGGTGGGTTAGGTCAAGGGTATGGCCAGGCTATGGACCGCGGAATTGGACAAAAGTGCATGCTCCACGCAAGCTCCACGCAATTCCATGCATCTCCACG
>QFEO01011660.1:0-13178 GCA_003316615.1 Amanita pseudoporphyria | reverse complement strand
AGCTCGCCCTACCACTGGTTCAACTATGAATATGCCATTCTGCGAGCGATTTACAAAGGACAGAAGCCGGTGAGAGCAAAGGATGTCAAGAGCGAGTTGTTTGGGGTGTTGGAGGAAAAACTGGAGGATTGTTGGACTTACAAAGCGGCTTCAAGGCCAGGGATAGACGAGATTGTCCGGAGGCTGGAGCAGGTTAAAGGCGAGTGTCCTCCAAAGTCTGGAGTACCAGTGTGGCAAATGACACTGGGCTGACTTGTTGTTGCGCCCGACTTATGCTACCCAGAATCGCTGCCCCTACCTACGTAGATAAGGATAAGTAATGAACTTCATTGCGACTCCCGCCAAGGTGCTGAGTATGTCGGACATTCAAATGACATCGGGCGGCAAGCACGTGTTGGCGCGTATTTTTGGTTTGCACGCGCCAGACTTCATTCCGTTCGACCCTTGTTTCTTGACTTCAACATGCCTCTGTCACGCGAAATCATCAATATCCAGGTATGTCGGTCGCATATGGTCATTGTTTCCCCGGAAGGTCTGATCGGCGGCTGTTGGCAGGCTGGGCAAGCAGGAAACCAGGTATTCCATGTTTCCATACCGATGCCCCGAGTAGTCTTCACACGCATTGACACCAGGTCGGAGAAAGTTTTTGGAATATGCTCCTTGCCGAGCATGGGCTGGATCAAACAGGGGTCCGTCCCACTCTAAACATCTGACATGTCACGTTCTCGACGAGCTGACTGGGCTGTGTCTTCTAAAGCACTACGTAGGATCTGACTCTCTCCAGTTGCAAAGAGTATGCTATATGCGTCGTTCGAACCAAGTACCTCCGCTGACCATCGGCTGATTTCGTTCCCAGGCCGGGGTATACTTCACTGAGGTCGATTCCGGATCAGCAGCCAAATATGTCCCTCGCAGCATCCAAATAGATCTGGAGGCAGGAGTTTGCAACAAAGTGCGTAAAGTTTTTGACTCACATTCGGAGTTTATGTTGAATGCCGCACTAAGCTTCGAAGCGGGACGCTAGGAAACCTATTCCGCCCTGACACGTTTTTGACAGCTGATGCTGGAGCGGGTAACAACTGGGCTAAAGGATGTGAGTAATCAAATTGCTATATTTGTGGGCGATCCTGACAGATTGTGTCACTGCACCAGTCTACACAGAAGGTAGTATTACGAGTGCCCCTTAGCTAGGAAGGTCTTTAACTTTTTACGTCTTTCAGGCGCAGAACTCATTGATCCTATCTTGGTAGGCATCTCTGACCTTTCCTACCAAGCAGTCTAATAATGGCATCTTAGGATATCATCCGAAAGCAAGCTGATGCATGTGACGCACTACAAGGATTCCAATTACTTCATTCTCTAGGTGGAGGTACTGGAGCGGGATTGGGAAGCTTGCTCTTATCAAAGTTGCGAGAGGTGCGTTTAACGGGGTATCTAAGCTTGTACAAGTTACTCAATTATTCAACAGGAGTACCCAGATCGCATGCTTGCTACGTTCTCCGTGCTTCCATCTCCAAAGGTACACTTGCCCATATCCGGAAATTATTATTCTAATCTGCGCAATCAGGTGTCGGATACAATAGTAGAAGTGCGCATGGACAACGTTCCTCATATTCAGAACTATAATGAAGAGTTTCTTAGCCATACAATTCACTACTTTCCATCAATCAGCTAGTGGACAACGGCGATCTTACTCTATGCATTGATAATGAAGCTCTGTATGTCTTGATGCTTCATTTTTTCGCTATCACCATTGACAGAACTCTAAAGTTTCGATATTTGTGTGCGGACGTTGAAAGTGAAAAGTCCTTCGTTTGAGGACCTGAACCAGGTATTAAAGTGTCAATATAGAGATGTCGTGTGCTAAAATTGTTGATTTTGTAGCAAATCGCACGAGTGATGTGTGGTGTTAGCACCAGTCTGCGGTTCCCTGGTCAGCTCAACGGGTTAGTGTTGACGTTTGTGATCCTAGCTTGTAATCTGACATGCGTACGCAAGCGACCTACGAAAACTTGGAATGAACCTTATTCCTTTCCCTCGGGTAAGTTCCTGTGTGTCTTACAGCATTGTGCTTCGATGTATTTCATCTGTCATTTTAGCTCCACTTCCTAATGCCAAGTTATGCGCCGTTCTGCGATCCAAGCGCACGTTCTTACGAGCGCTTCTCGACTGCGGAGCTGACGGCCTCGTGAGTGCTTACCATTTAGGCAGCTACAATATCATTAACGCCATGATGTAGACTCTTTGACCGCAAAAACATACTGGCAGCATGTGATCCACGTCACGGGTACGGTCGGCTTCATTCATTAGAAACTTTGGCGCTGAAGTCTTCTATAGCCGTTATCTAACCGCAGCCACCATCTTCCGTGGTAAAATACCTTCCCGCGAGGTACGTGCCCTATTCTATTCTTGTCACCCCTCATTGATAACGTTATTGTAGGCCGAGGTCGCTATCCGAGACTTGCAAAACAAGAACTCTTCACAATTCGTCGAGTATGATCGTTTTTTTCCCCGTCTAACCTGTAACAACCCTCACATACTCTCGAAGATGGATACCTGACAACGTGTCCGTTTCTCTCGTTACTGTTCCCCCAGTCGGTCAGGCGCAGGTGAGTGGATCTTTCCGTTCAAGTTGTACTTTTAGTGACACGTATGAACAGGCAGCAACTGCACTTCTTAATTCCACAGCTATCCAAGAAATCTTCAATCGAACCCTAAATGCCGTATGTATCTTGCCTCTTTCTGTGATTGGATCTTGCCTAAAACGTTTGCAAGTACGCTCTTATGTACAAACGCCGTGCCTTCCTCCATTGGTGAGTGAGCATGTGATGCAAGCCGTATCTAAGTTATTGATGACAACTGGAACAGGTACACGGGAGAAGGCATGGACCCGTTGGAGTTTTCTGAAGCGGAAAGTAACGTTCATGATCTAATGTAAGCTACGGTTCCTGAACTTGCACGAGCGGTAACTGACCAGAATGCTATAGCGCCGAGTATCAACAGGTACGTGGGTCGATGTCGGAGAACCTTTCAGCATTGCTAACTATATTCATAGTACCAAGAGGCTGGTATCGACACTGAAGATTTCAAGGAGGAAGTCGCCGACGAGGACGAACAATAACACCGGCCATCCGATAGTTATCTTTGTGGTCCGATCTCTGACGACAGCTATTTTCAATTTCGAGCAATATTTTTCGGTTTCCCTGATATTTTGCTAAGATACTGTCGCAGTTGCGGCGTCTTGCACCTATAGTTTGGTTTGCTCCTATCTTGTTACTACTGTAGACTTTCCATGTGACCCCCTTGGATTTCGTGGTATTTAAAGTTAATCAGTGGAATAATACATTAATAGTGTTGCTTTCATTCCGTTAATACTTACGAAACCTTAGATAAACTTCCCCTTCGTGCAATTCTCCCATATATAGCTGAGCCGCTCTGGCCCCGAGTGATCATTATCACCACAATGTCCCTTCCACCTCGTTTTGCAGATTTGAAACGAGATATCGCCAATACTTATCCTGATTTCGAGCAGCGTGTTACCAAGGCATGGAAAGAAATCGTTGAACAGCTGAACGAGACGACAGCGATGATTGCCAAGGAGGGACCCGAGGTGAATAGCGTTGTGGGGTTATGGCATTAATTAATGGACCTTGCCCCCTTTTGGTAGTACATCCCACAGGTCAAGTTTTCGGAACTGTCGACCCTTGGGGATAGTGAAGTGAATAAGATTAGGCAGAGAGGTGTGGTGGTTATCAAGGATATCGTTGATGACAAAGAGGCGATTTCATGGAGGAAAGCTCTTGAAGAGTTCATCAAGGCGAATCCAAACGTGGAGGGTAGGTAGGGTTCCATATCGAATCTCTAATTAGGTTTATGCGATCCTGACGAACGCAATGGAAGGAGATCCGGAAGAAAATAAGCAGTTTTTCCAGTTGTAGTAAGTAAACCTCTCTCTTAACGTGCTTGTTGCGCCATTTCTTTCTCATGACGACTGATTTTCTGCAGCTGGACCAAATCACAAGTTCGCGCTAGGAGCCACCCAAACGTTTTAGCTGCTACGGTGTGGCTTAATCAATTATATCATATTAAATCAGGAGAAAAGATAAAAGGAGTTGATCTTTCCATTCCTTTAACGTATGCGGATAGGTTCCGTATTCGTCATCCTGGGTTCAAGTGGTACGCCCATCCGCCGCATATTGATAGTAGGTCATCTTCGTTATCACGAGCACTCGCAAGACAGTGACATGGGTGTATGACCAGGTGGTGCAATCGAGCGCTGGGAGGACCCGGCGTTTAGAAAGTACTTTGGGGACATTTTGTCTGGCGAATGGCGCCGCTACGATCCATACGAACTGGAAAGCCGCTTATATGCGCGAAGCTCTTTGTATGGAAGGCCGAATCAAGTCAGTTACTAGAAATGGGTCGACGATGTCTTTTACCTATTTTCTTCAGGCTACCGTGTTCAGGACATTCCAGGGTTGGCTGTCTATGAGGTACTCATACTTAACCAGGAATTAAATTGAAGGAAGCCAATTAAGATTTTGTGCACAGTGAGACGGGGCCAACGGAGGGCACCCTAGAGGTCTTCCCGGATGTCGGCTTGTCCAACGCATATCTCACTCTTCGACCGTTCTTCCGTCCCCTCGTGCTAGCAGACGATCCCAGCATTTTTGATGCGAAGAACTGGCAGTTCGGTGGGCCTTTCATTTACAAAGCATGCCTTCAATGCTGAAGCCGCGCATTTCAGATATTTCCTCATCGGAGTTTCCTGGTATATTCTCTTCGACGATAGGATACGTAGGACCTATGCCGACGTCTAAGTTACACCCCCATCTTAGACTGAAACAGTCCATGACATCAATGCCCAAAGTCTACCCAGGAGATGCAGTGTTTTGGCATACCGATCTAATTCATTCTGTCGAGAAGGAGCACACCGGGAAGGAAGACTCGGCAGGTTAGTTGACTTATTTTGTGCTGCTTATGTCAAACTTGACGTTCCATTTTGATTCTCTTGCAAGTCATGTACATACCGGCTGTTCCGCTCACGCCGACGAACAAAGCTTATATAGAAAAACAGAAGGAGTGCTTCTTGAGTGGGAAGAGACCGCCTGATTTTCCTCAAGGCATGTCGGAGGCCAACTTAATAGGTATTGCGACTGTTGAGGATATTGTCTCTGTGATGGGTAAACAAGCGATGGGCCTTGCGTGACTCAGAGTCTGATTGTTTCAATGTTTGTCACTAGCCTTCCGTCTATACTTGTACAAATAAAGCAAACCAACTTCTGGAGTCTGAATGCGAGGTCTCTAACAGTCTAAAAATGCAAGCGACACTCCGTAGGCTCGCAGAGTCTGTGAAATCGGGCGGCCTGAACCTTAGAGAGGTGAGCGAGACGCTATACCCCCCAATACCGTACGCATGTCAAGTTCCACATGATTCATCATACCGACATGTACTGCACGAAGATTATACCGAAGGTTGCTTCGTGCTCATAGGTTTCTGCCTTACGAGATGCGCTCTTTGGGTGATGATTACGTTAGAGCAGGTCCGACTTCCCCGTTTATAAAGTTGCCCTGATACATGTTCCAATTCAGAATTTCGGCGGCATAAAGAAGTAACGAATCCAGTGCATATAATGGGTTTTTTGACGCAGTGGAACATGTACTTAAATGAGCTCCCGAGAGGTCCGGACGCGAGCTTCTCTGGAAAGAAACTAGATCCCACAGTATTTGAAAAGGTGGGCCTCCGTTGCATCTCTATCCTTGTGCTCAACCTGACGTGACGTTGATAGATGTCGGATGAACAACTAGGACAACTATATGAGCTTATGCATGCAACGAAGGACCTGTGGACGTCCGTTGAGAAGTCGTGACATGTGTCACCTGATGGAGTTGAGTATCATAGGGCGTGAGTGAATGTCGCTATCTTTTTGCTTATGCAGATTCCTTCGGCATCGGCCGTATAGATTATCGCGTGTGTAATCTAGTCATGCCTTAGTTCTGTCATATTAATAATTGTGCGATCTTATCGAAGTGACGCTTCGTACCTCACATATTAGTACAGAAGATACTCTGGAAACTCTGAACGGACTTGCCAATGTCTACTAACGTACGTGGCTTCTGCTTATTATCAACGAGACGGGCTTGGTCAACACCTGATAACAGCAAATTACGCCTTCAAACAGCCCCCCATATGCAGACTTACCGCCGATCAACATACAATTGTTTGAGGCAAAAGCCAGAGCAGGTAATTTCCAATTGTAGGGGGCTTGAGGTCTTCGGGATGTTGCTAAAGCCATATCAAGGCTTATCGTTCGATGAAATTGCGAAATCGATTGGCAGAGACGAAGTCTGGCTTGCTGCAGCTTTTTATGGACAGGTGAGTCTGGCAATGAAAGGTAATGGTAATATCTTACGCGAGTTGTGTCAAGGCCAAGTTTTCTGAGGACGAACTAAAGACAGTGTCCGAGTTGCTTGGTTGTGATCCTACATACATGTCGGAAAGAATAGGCGATCATTGGTGGCCCAATCGTGGCCTAGGTGCTATGCCTCCGCGAGACCCAGTTCTATATAGATTGTATGAGGTATGTCTTTGTTCTCATATCTTACCTTAATACGATAGTTACGCTATCTAGGGTGCCTTAGTATATGGGCACGCTATCAAGGTACGTTTCCCCACTTTTATTTTTATTATAGGTAATAACGTGGGTCTTGTCCCACAAGGCCATCATTCACGAGAAGGTCTGTCAAATATTGGTCAGCTTAAAGCACCTTTAACTGGTCCAAATATAGTTCGGCGACGGCATTATGTCAATGATTGATTGCAAGGTTACAGTGGACAAAAAGCCGGATCCGAACGGTGACCGTGTCGTCGTGACCTATGAGTACGTTGTTACTTTCTACTAACACGCGCGTCCTGGCTCACACGCGCCTAACCAGTGGAAAGTTCTTGCCTTATGCGAAGTGGTAACCAACATGAACGGTCCATTACTTGTACATTAGTCAGGTTATGCAAACTCATTTTCGGTGATGCAAGGTTTTGATGTGGTGGCAAATTAAGCCTTTTATCCCTTTTTCGTCACGTTTTGGCCACCACAGCATTAAGCCACCATGACACAATCGGCTTTGACTGGCGCTTTGTACACTGACAGAGGTGACCTGCGGAGGGCACTCTCTTTCAACTCAAAGCGAGTACCAAAGCGTTCTGCGTAGACGGTTATAAAAACGGTTGCACAACCGCAGCCATCGTTTCTTTTACAGCAGGCATGTACCAGAACATCTACTTTGTAAGTCTCCCCTAAAAATGCCACAAACGTATCTTAATAACTTTCCTCAGGTACCTCAAACCTGGGCTGTTGCCGGCAGCAGCACACTTTGTGATGAATGCGGACTCAGACGGCTCGCTGGTGTCGCCGCGGCTGAGGCGAATGGCCAAGAGATGTTTTCGACCCCGCCTCGTCCACGGTATGGCCAGTTGCGATTTCAGCAATCCAGCCCATTACGCAACATGACTTATTTGGCGGACGCTAACGAGCAACAAGTGGCTGAGCATACCCCAGTCGCTAGCTACCTGAGAACTGAGTATCCTGGTTTGACTCCCACTCAATATGGACCACCTATAACGCCTACCAGAGCCGCCAGTAACGTAGGTACTTGTGCCCCCGCGACATCAACACTGCCTGCTCGATTCATCAGTGACATAGAGGACTGGGCTACCGAGGTAAACAGATCGACGACACACACCAAGATTCCTCATGACCTAGACAATTGGTTCGATGCGCAAGCAACTGATTCCGATCACCAAGTGGCTCCTAAAAAGAAGTATACCACACCGCCAACTTCTCCTCGGCGTGCTCGGAGACACATGAATAGTCCCGCCAAGTCGCCCCGGTCCAAGGTGCGTTATCTAATTAGATTCTTTAAACTGTCTGATTTTTTAATTCTCAGCGTCACAATCCATTGAGCAGTAATGAATCGTGGTATAAGTGTCCTGGCATTGGATGCGAGACTGTTTATAATGACGTCAATGCGTTGAAAGCCCACATGCTTGACCTACCCAACTGTCTGAAAGCTGCGGGTAGACCCGAAACATGGAGCCCCCGTTTACTGGAGTTCAAGCTTGTACCATACGAGGCGCCTAAGGCACCTAGGACACCTCGACGTGCTTCGATTTCTTTCCCCTCCAATAGTCATGCGGGAGAGGTGCCTAAGACGCCTATACCTAAAACATGAATGCATGACACCTCGACACGCTCCGACTTCTCCCCTTTCCGACAGCTGAGTGAGACCTTCACATGACCGCGATGAGATACCAGTTTCGTAGACATCTGTGTGTTTGCCAATATATATGGTATATTACGGTATATGGCTCTATGCGACAATGCAATTTTATGCCAGGTTGGCTTATGATTTCTGTAATACTCAACCTGAGTGCGTACTGCGGGCTATGATATATGATCGATGATCAATTGATTGTTTGTATGCAACCAATGAATTGCCAACGAGTGCATCGCAACCGTCTAAGCATGTTATCTATCACGAGATAGAATCAAATCTGCCTCTCTTCATCAACACGTGGCAGTGCTCTTACCCGATACCAACTCTGAACGGTCTGAACACTGACTCGGATTATCTGTCTCCCTTCGTCTCAACATCACTCCTACTGTCTGCGAAAACTCTCACAAGCATGTTATATACTCGCCTTAGGAAGTTCAAGGCTTCTCGTCAACGGATAGGTGAATTTTCACTACTAGTAGAAACTGGCTTGAAGAGACGTTATTGTTCAAGTAGGGCCACGTTTTTTGAGGACATCCTACAGCCATGGGGCATGGTCATACATGATATGCAGATCCATGCTTCTGTGCACAAATAGGACGATGGTGTCGAAGACCAAGATGGTTGTAGTTCAGACAAAGCGATGTCACAAATCTGAAAAATTGTTTAATGAGGGCTGAACGGAACTCGTCGGATACGTGTATGTCTGTTGCGGTTGGAACGCCAGCACCATTGGTGAGGTATTATAAATGGAGCGAACAACTATTTCATTTTAGACCAGGTACATACGACGGGTTCGCATAACATCCGGGGATAAGGCAATAAGGCGGAGACGGACGGGGAAGAAGCAAAATGACGCGGGAATATTATGACGAGACTGGCCTGGGAATAGCCGCTAACAACCGAGTTCGGAATCGTACAAGTCAGCTGCTCAAGGCAATAATGCCAACTTCATTAGCTTTGAATGCAAAGTGTGCGTCTAACAACTGCTGAGGCGGCGAAACTCGAATTCTAGTCATCCCTGGCTACGTAGTCATCCTCTGGATAACTTCGTCTATCCCTGGTCTTCCAGTAGCCTCGTAGGTCCAACAGTCCTCCAAATTTTCCTGCAAGACCCTCGATAACTCGCTCCTTGCACCCTCTCCTCCCACTGGCTTTTGTCCCATGTAAATCGCTCGCAAAATAGTATAATCATGGTTATGCCAGTGGTAGGGCAAGTCACCGTCCAAAAGCTATACGTTGTGTTTCAGCTAAATCATTTTCCCCCGAATAATAATAAGAACGACAAACCTCGAAGGCTGTACATGCGAACGCCCATATATCGGAAGTTAGAGTTTTATTAACCTCAACGTCATCATCATCCATGTCCAATAATTCTGGTGCTTGCCAACGAAGCGAGCCAGACCTAGCCGTTAATTCGTCCTCCGAGCCCGCGATGTCCTTTACGAAGCTTGCTAGGCCAAAGTCACTCAGAACTGCATAACCATCGTCCGAAACAAGAATGTTGTTCTTTGAAATATTCAATACACAATGACGATATACCGGAAATTGCTCACTCCTTTGATGTCCCCATGTACTATTCGACCTGCGTCGATATGTAAATACTTGAGGCCCCGCGCGACCTGTACAACCTATTTTGGGTATAGTTGATCATTTCTGCCAGGGGGAATTGTGAGTGCGACATCATTACCATTTCAAGCCTTTTGGCTTCTGGCTGATGTTCCAGATACTGCGGGGCAGTGCTGTTTTTGTACCACTGCATCACTACGGCAGGACGCCCGTCGAATTGGAAAGAAACACCATAAAATCGTGCAATGTTCTGATGGTTCAACAACTTCCACAGTGCCACCTCTTTTTGGAGTTGCTAAACCACGGCGTCAACGTCAAATATCTCGACCACTTGCGAAATCTAACTGCCCACTTTTTTGGCCAGTGACAGATCGACTTTGCGTCTTGTGAACGCACGTAAGAGTTTTACAGCGACCTATCAAGACCGTGCTTAACGTGATGAATAGCACAACAATTAACATTCAACTTGCCAATGTAGTCGCTTTATGGACCTCATTATCGTTGTCCACCGAAACTCGGTGATACCATTCGCCTTGATAAATGTCCGAGAAACCTCCCAACGCTACCGGTTGCGACGACAACACCCTTATTTCATTTGTTAGGTCGCCCGCCTGCGTTATCTCGTCGATTGTTTTGTATTGTAACCGATACGAGTGATGTTTAACTCGGAATTCCGCCGTTCCGCACACAGTCGCGATCTGACAATCGTGCATTCCCCCCGGGACCTGTATGATTTCTCTTCTCATGAGGGCAATGATACAGCGGAATAGGGAGCCAGCTTGCAAGAGGCAGTTGATCATCGCTTCCATGACCGGTATGGATCTAAGTGGCTTCCAAATGTCCAACCCACTTTTAATGGACCCGATAAATGATATAAATAGTATTAAGTTCTTGCTTCCCAAGCTATTCTGAGCCGACACAACGCACAAAATATATTACAACACCCAATGACAAAAATCAAGGCGCTGAAAAATCAAGCTAACGCTTACACAACTTCTTCGCGGTGAAATGGCAGAAGCAGTATATATATATACTTTACCACACTCGCACAGCCTCCAGTTAGACTCCCACGATCGCAAAAGGAGAACGTACTTGGACCTTAGGCATATTATCAACCGCGATGTACTAATGATTGGTACTTTATCGCTATCCGTTTGTTATCCATACCTTAACTAGTATCAGCCGGCTAAACTTATGACATCTACTAACATTATATACAGGAAGCTCCAGGTCCAATGGCAAAAGCTAGGCCAAGGCGCTGCAAAAGCGGTGTTTGTGGCACGTTTCTGATGGAACAATTACTCACAGATGTTCTTGGGTTGCAACCGGTAAGGTTTATATTTCACTTCCAATCCCGCTGTCATTTCTTGCTTCTAGCTCGGCCACGACGCCGTGCATTTCTCCTGGAGTTTTCTATCCACGGGGCTATTGATTAGGGCTGCACACCGTAACCGTGCTTGACGATTAGACAGTGCCGTCACAGGGTTGCCGTACCGTCACTGAGAGCTGGAGTACACTTACCAGCTGACGGTCAACGGTACGGAAGACAGCCGTCAAGTGCCGTACAAATACGGCCGTAAACGGCATTAAACTGTGCAGCTCTACTATTGATTACAGTGTCGACTACTATAATCCACAAGGAGCGGGACCCGCGTTCGTTACGCTCAACGAAGCCAAACACTGTTGGATGGGTTTATTCGTGAGATTTGGGTATATGGTGTAGGTGAAATTCTTTGAGGTACCTTTAGATTTATGGATGGAAGAGCTCAGTCTTGTGTGCAAGGGCTAAATTGCTGCGGAATGATGCTTGTGACAAAAGGTCCACGATGGAACCCAGCGCATCTCGAATTAAAAGTATATCGTTGTGATACTGATATTCACGCATTCATTCACATCGAATGGGAATCAAAAAGAACGTCATTCCTCTCGATAATGGGATTACAGCTACACAATTTGTACTACACTTGCGAGCGAAATTAGTACTCAAATTCATAATCGTCTACAAAGTTCCTCCTGTTATCGTCATGAGCAACTAATATCTCGGTCAACGAGACATTACTCACCTGAAGAACTGCTCATCCAAACCAAGGTAACTAGCAAGGTCACGTTCCGACAGTTTGCTACCACCCGTGAAAGGTCCTGGAGCATTTTCGTACCCAGGCTCCTTAGCAGCGACCCGCTCGTTGTTCCCGTGACGGAAAGGGAAAAAAGAGGTACCTGGACCGTTTCCATGCTTAGGTTTCTCGGCGGCGATCCGCACGCCATTGCCGAGGTGAGAGGACGTGCTGGGCTTGTTACCACGGTGGTTGGAATGTTGGTGGTGGCGGTGGTGTGGGTACCCAGCCGTACCTGTGCTATGGGTGTGACTGTTCGTGTGCTTGGATCCACTCGTGCCCTGTGCATCCAGTATCTTTGGCGTTCCGGGTAATTGAGATAGAGCGTTCCCACTTCTCGATGCATCAGCGTCGTCATCTTGGTCCTTTTCCGCTGGCTTCCCACCACCAACAACACGCTCCCAGAGTTGAGAGAATGAACGTTTGGCGAGAGGCTTGGTATTTCCAGTCGAGGGCAGAGACGGAGACTGGGAAGGAAGTTCATCGGTCTTTCTCCACTTGGAGGTACCGGTAGAAAGTTGAGACCCTGACGAAGAAACCTGAGAATCAGAAGGTAACTTGGAATGTGTACCAGTTATCCCAGACTGGGTAGAGAATCGTTCGTCTCCAATTGTAGTACCGTCGACGTGTTTCTGCTGGAGGTGTTTGCCGGGGGTAGCATCACCGACCTGCTTCTGCTGAACGTGGTTGTGGTGGTGGTGACGATGATGGCCGTGATGGTTGTGGCCGTCTTTGTTATGAGCGTTGTGACCGAGGCGGTTTTGCTTGCCTGTGGACCCGGGATGTTGGATCGTGTTGCCACCATTAGAAGTCAACCTCGTAGTGTCATCACCAGTGGTCGTGGGCAATGTGCCATCCGCAGCCAAAACTTGGCCTTTAGAACGGTGAAGGCCCGTGTTGGGAGTGGTTAAGTCTGCCGGCCTTTCAGTAGAGGAGACGGGGTCGGAGTTGGGGGTCGTTGTCAGAGCACGCTCATACAAATCGTAATCGTCGAAGCCGCGCGCCTCAAGTTCGTCCTCATAGAACTCACGAGCATAAAGCTCGTCATCATCAAAACCACGGGCCTCCAGTTCAGCAGGTTCCTCGAAGTCACGGGCATCGAGCTCGTCGTAGAAATCACGAGCGTAAAGATCGTCGTCATAAATATCGCGGGCGGCAAGCTCATTCTCGGCCTCGCGCCTGCTCAAAGAGACTCCAGCATTGTAACTGCACGGTCTGTTTAGT
>QFEO01011659.1:0-12052 GCA_003316615.1 Amanita pseudoporphyria | reverse complement strand
GTGGAGCATGCATGGAATGGCATGGAATTGGGCTGTTTTTATCATTTTGTCCAATTCTGTGCACCATAGACAACATACTAAAAGAAATATCGACAGACGTCAATAACACTAGCGAGTCAGTCAGAGATTTACAAAAGGAAATAACAAAGAGCAGGCAGGAATTGGAAAAAGGACTCAAAGACGTCAACAAGGGAATAACGGATTTGAATAACAAGAGAAGCTGGGAAGATGAGGATGGAGAGGTTGAAAAGACAGAGACGTTGGACAAACTAGTGGAAATAACAAAAAGACTGGAGACAATGGAAAGAAACATGCAGGATCGAAAGAAATCAGAAAGGCCAGCAATGGGAAATATCTCGTACGCCACAATGGTCGCAACGGGCCTCCCACCACCCCAACCAACAGCCTTTGCGAGGGGAGATGAAAAGGAGCGGCAATTCGTAATCCATGCGAAACACAGCACCTCCCTGACCAGCCTCAATGAAAAAGAACTGGTCACTAAAGCAAACGAGACGTTAAACTTAATGCGAGACGAAGGGATAGATGTACCAACGGAGACATCTTTCGTCAGCGCCAACAGAACAAAAAGTGGAGCCATCATCTATCAGCTAAGCACAGGAAAGGCAGCCGAGTGGTTAAGGGACCCCCAGAAAATCGCCGCATTCACCTCAAAGTACGGGAGCATAGCGACAGCACGCCCAAGACTCTGTTACACCATAGCGTACTTCGTGCCCATCTCATTTGAAGCCGGCACAGAACTTGCATACAGGACAATTGAAATGGAAAACAACCTACCACCACGATCCTTAGCGCACGCAAAGTACATCAAGGCAAAAGAAAGACGGCGCACAACACAGCAAGTGGCACATGTAATCATCGGCTTCACAACCAGGGAGGCGGCAAACAGAGCAATCGGCGGAGGCCTAAACATAGAAGGAAAAAGGGTAACAATCAAAAAGTTACGCCCAGAGCCAGCGAGATGCTTCAAGTGCCAGGACATAAAGGGTGACCACCATGCAGCACAATGCAAGGCCGGGCAATCAACATGCGCCCGCTGCGCAGAACCACACCCGACAAACCTTTGCACCAACACAAACATCTCAAAATGTGCCAACTGCCGACAAGAAGGACACGGTGCAGCAGACCGAAACTGCCCAGCCTTCCTAGAAAACATCAACAGAATCCGAAGATCAACACCAGCAGCCACATACAAATTTTATCCAGTCGCCGAAGACCCCGCAACCTGGGAGACAATACACGAACCGATAGAACCTTGGAAAATAAGCCCGCAACCACAATCACAGTACCACTCACCCCCACTGCCACCACAACCCCTGGCGCAGCCACGTCCCTTCCCACTACTCCGAGCACCACCAACACTCTTGCCACTGCCACCCTCACAACCAAGGCACCACCGTAGAAGCCAACAGACAGATCCAAACCAGTACCACTTAGATAGCTGGCTGGCGGGACGAACACCACTCGCCTCAGACGAGCCAGACCCCCAAGGAGCAGAGAACAGCACCTACGGATCACAAAGAGCAGGGCCGCCCACCACATTAACTTCCAAATGAGTAGCACAACCAACACAACGCACTTTAGAACAGAAGACGGCGACAACGAGACCATACTCCGCATCTGGCAACAAAATCTAAGGAAATCAAACGCAGCGCAACAAGACCTACTAAAGATGCTGGGCAAGAAAGGATACGAAATCTGTGCAATACAAGAACCATACCTAGATCACCTGAACAACACCCGCGCAAACGCATATTGGCATGTCATCTACCCCACCCACCACCGACACCAGACATCAAGAACACGCTCAGTAATCCTAATAAACAAGCGCGTCCCAACTGATAGATGGGAACAAGTACAAATCAATTCAAGCGACGTAACAGCAATAAGACTAAAGACACTTAATGGTCCACACATAGAGATCTTCAACATATATAACGACCTAGAACACAATGGATCATTGAACTGCCTTAAGGAAACACTAAGGCAAACGCGTACCAACACAAGAGCGCAAGAGCGACACATGATCTGGATGGGCGACTTCAACCGGCACCACCCCCTCTGGGATGAAGAAAGAAATCATCACCTCTTCACAACAGCCAACCTAGACAAGACGCAAGAGCTCCTAAACCTACTTGCGAACCACAGCATGAAAATGACCTTACCGAAAGACATACCCACATTGATTGCGTCCAATACAGGCAATTACACAAGACCCGACAACGTTTTCTGCTCGGAATACCTAGCGGATCAAGTCATCGCTTGCAACACCAACCCAGGCTTCAGACCAGCAATCACGGACCACATGCCAATCATCACCCACCTAAACCTCCAGCTCCCAGCAAACACTGAAAGCGAACGCCTCAACTGGCCAAAAACGGACTGGGACGACTTCAGAGAAAAATTGGAACCGCGCCTCCACAACCTGGAAAAACCGCAGAAAATCAACTCAGTCGCACACTTCCAACGCGCTCTTCACAACCTGGACAAAGCAATCAACGAAACAATAGACGAAACAGTCCCAATCATGCATATATGTCCGCACTCGAAACGCTGGTGGACCGATGAACTATCCAGCAGGAGAAAGGAAGTACGAAAGGCGGAAAGAAGGGCATACCGATGGAGGGCACACCCCGAACTCCCAATCCACCAGGAACTCAAAGACATAAGAAGACAATACAGCAAGGAAATTGAGACCGCTAAAGCCTCGCATTGGAGGACATGGTTAGAAAGCCTCAACGCGGGCACCATCTGGAGAGCCAGCCGGCTAGTAAATAACCCAGCAACAGACGGCGGCAAGGCGAGGGTACCAAACCTAAAGGCCAAACTCAGCGGACAGGAAGAGGAAATAGAAGCAAGAGATAATCACGTCAAGAGCAAAGTCTTCTATCAAACGTTCTTCCCACCCAAACCAACAGCAAGCACCACCCCAGAAGAGAGTGAATACGAGCCTGCAAAATGGACCTTTCAGAACATCACAAACACGCAAATCTACCGAGCCATCAACAACATGAAAAAGTACAAGGCAACAGCACCAGACACCTTACCGAACTGCATATTCAAGGAATGCGCTCAACTCCTAGTCCCGCACCTGGGCCCGCTATACCGCGCCACGTTCAGCCTCAGCTACTACCCCGATGAATGGGCAAAAACAGCAACCATCGTACTCAAAAAGCCAAGTAAACCAGACTACACAGCACCAAATGCGTGGCGGCCAATCACCTTATCGAACGGATACGCACGTTTGTTAAACATTTGCATAGCCAAAGACCTGTCAAACCGCAGCGAAGCGTTGGGCCTCCTACCGCACTCACAGTTTGGCGCACGACCAGGACGAGCAACCACAGACGCCATACACGTCTTGGTGGGGACAATAAAAGAAGCCTGGAGAAAGAACCTTGTAGCGTCAGCACTATTTCTAGATGTAAAAGCAGCATACCCAAGTGTGGACATCGACACCCTAATCCACGAACTCCGAAGAAAAGGCTTCCCAAGCCAATACACTGAATGGATCAGGCGTAGAATGAAAAACCGGCAAACAACCTTACAATTCGACGACTACGTATCAGAACCTTTCAACATTGAAAACGGCTTGGACCAGGGCGACCCGTGTTCATCAATACTATACATCCTTTACAACGACGGAGCTCTGAGGGTTGCGAGAGGCACTAAGGAAAAAGCGTTAGGATTCGTGGATGATATCTCTCTAATCGCGTTAGGACCCTCATACCAAGACACACATGCAACGTTAACGGACATGCTAAACCGAAAAGGAGGAGTGCTCGAGTGGGCGAAGATACACAACTGCACATTCGGAGTCGAAAAGTTCCAGCTAATAGACTTCATAAAAAGCCAGAGAGTCAAAACAGGTCTAGAAGGGCGACAGGAGCCAATAACAATCGCAAACCACAGCGTCAAACCAAAATCATCAGCAAAACTACTAGGCTTAATCGTGGACGAAGGCCTCACCTGGAAACATCAACAAATGGCAGCGCTAGCGAAAGGACACGACTGGGCAATCCAATTCGCAAGACTTGCAAGCGCCTCAAAGGGAATAGCCGCAAACCAAACGCGCCAGTTATACCTAGCAATAGCGATTCCAAGAATGCTATACGGAGCAGACATCTTCCTCTCGCCTGCAAAGCGAAGAAACCCTCAGCACGCGCCGCAAGCAGCACCAACCTACAACAAAGCCATCATCAACAAATTCGCAGCAGTACAGAGGCGAGCAGCCATCATGATAACCGGGGCCATGAAAACCACCCCAACAGCGGTTCTAGACGTCATGGCAGACCTTCTGCCCTTTCACCTCCTAGTTGACAAAACGAGATTTCAAGCAGCCCTGCGCATCGCCACCTTACCAGAAAATCACCCGTTACACGCCTTGGCCAAAAAAGCAGCAAACAGATATATAAAACGTCAGCCAACACCCATACACGAGCTAATGTTCACTTACAGAATCCAACCGGAACAAATGGAGAAGATCCGCCCAATCAGGTTACCAAACAAATGGAAACCGGACATTTCAACTAAAATCGCCAGCAAAAAAGCCACCGCACAAAGCGATGATAGCAGGGACGCCGCAAAGATAAAAGTCTACACAGACGGATCGCTTTCAGAGGAGGGAGTAGGAGCAGCGGCCATCATCTACAGAAACGGGACAGTCAAAGCCAGACTCAAGGCGAGGTTGGGAGACAAGGGAACTCACACGGTGTACGAAGCAGAATGCGCAGCCTTACTCATGGGCATCCACGCTGTCAAACAATGGAAACCGGACCGGATATCCATAGGCACGGACAATCAAGCGGCAATTCAAGCTCTAACGAGTATCGCCCCAGGACCCGGCAAATACTTCTTAGACGACTTCCACTCAACAGTCACACTCTTAAAAAACCAAAGCCCAGAAACGAAGATAACAGTACACTGGGTACCGGGCCACGTGGGAATAAAGGGTAATGAAGAAGCCGACCTAGCAGCCAAAGACGCGGCGTCAGGTTTAGGACTATCCGTCAAAGCCAAGCTGCCAAAGATCCTACGAAAGGAACTCCCGTGGTCTAAATCGGCGACAAAGCAAGACTTCAACCAACAGTTAAAAGACACGGCACGCGCAACATGGCGCAATTCAAAGCAATATCGACGCCTAGCCAAGATACTCGTGAACTCACCATCCAAACTGCACAGAAACAAAGCGACGGACATGTCACGACGCGAGGCAGCCATCTGGGCACGGCTTAGGTCAGGCCACGCTCCACTAAACGCGCACTTACATCGAATAGGAATTGCGGAATCACCGCTCTGTCAAAAATGTCAAAAATACAATGAAACAATCGAGCACTTCCTATTACACTGCCCGGCACACGCTGAACAAAGAAGAATCCTCAAACAAAGGGTCAAGAAAAGCATCGGATCGGTCGCCGGCCTACTAGCAAAAGTCCAACACGCCGAAGCGGTAGCGCAGTACGCGCTCACAACGAAGAGATTCGAATGGAAAAAACCCACAAACACACAGGAGCCCGCACAGCACGCTTAAAACATCCCTGAGCCCACTCCTTACATTAAACATACCCACTACCACACTAATTCGCTAAACACCTCTAGGTGCACTTCTACTAATGTCTCAACCGACACGGGCGCATACAATGCGCCGCAGGCTCCGGCCACGCTAGGGGAGGATGCAGGATAGAACACGACAGTACATAGAAAAGGGCAGCATGTATACATAGAGTTTCCCCTACCATGCGGTCATCTGCGACGGGGGTAAAACAGGATTTAAAAAAAAAAAAAAAAAAAAAAAAAATATGATGCACGATAGCGATTTTTGGCAGCAAGTCCGTGGGCGCGCGAAGAACAGGTAGAGCCAAAGCACAGACAGATACCGATGATGCATGATGCATGATGTCTTTGTTCGTGAAGTTTAATCTCTACTTACAACGCCTTTGAAACCGTGGCATGTCTGGGGGAGCCAAACTGTATATGGTAGTAGCCCACGACAATGGTGGGAAGCACTGATCGGCTATCCCTTCTTGCCACAACCTGGGTGGTAGCCTTCAGTTCCTGTTCGGCTGTTGTTTGAATATTGACGACGACGGTGTTAATTGACAGGCAGCGAATGGTATTATCTCCGTCAAACCAGAGCATTACCTACTCTAATCAAATACACACGACGTGCCAAAAATGAAACAAAGTGGACACAGCCATTTAGATCGGATGGATGTTGTCCATCTTTGTTCAAAGAAGCCATCAATAGAACATGGACATGTTAGATACCGCACCTTCGCGCATGGGTGTTCTAGCACTGTCTACAAAGGTGCTATATTGGGCACACGTGGCGTGCCCGTTGCAAGATCAACTCCTGGGTTGCAAGCGTGACACGCTCGTCACAAGGGTGGTATCCTGCGAGAAAGTCATCGTCACGAGCACTTCGAAGTCACAAAATGTCGGGACACGCTACTGGGATCATTCACCATCAGAATCAGGTTGAACGATGGTACCATTCATTAATGCGGTAGTATCGTAAAGATTGCTGTGTTCCCAGAACAATACAAGTGCTTGCGTCACGAACATATAGTATATGGTTCTATGGCTAAAGACAGTGTTACGGGCATCATGGGGCGTGGTTTGTGGCCTTTGAAGGTTCTGAAAGTGGTATTTGCGTTCTCATATGGGAGACGTTGGACAGAGTACGCATGACAGGAAGACCAGAAATAGATTGAGTGACCGTATCAACCTGATTGATATGCTTCATGTCAAAGGTTCCGCTTCCTAATAGCAGCCGTCGGGGAGGGTGTATCTCGTCATAAAGCAAGAGTACACTATTATGATATTCGGCCGGTGAACCTAACGATTATACTAAGTAAAGAAGCCACAACTACAGAATTTGATCTATACTCAATATTCTAACACAACATTGTATAACCGTTTAAAAATGGACAATCTCTCTAAACATGCCGGTAATCTATGTTGGAATAAAAAATAGAGGGATTCTGAGAGGACGTGAATTCTATCCCTTCTGCACTGCGGAATTGTGTTGTTGAGGACGGTTGATCAATCCTGTCGCCTGCGAATTGCGAATCCGGAAACTTATCTTGATCTCTTTGCCTTCGCTGACGTTCTTGGCTAAGACGGATCAAAATAAGGTTGAATGCAATGCCAGCCGTGCTGAAATTCTAGCAGCAGCTGAACACCGGACACAAGTAACAAAATAACAAAAAGGCATACTATAGGGTCCATTATTACTTGAAAGATACGATGACGCTCGTTGGAAACATTTTCCCCTAGAATAACCCATGCAATGAGATTTATGATAGTCATAAGGGTGTATAGTGCCCCAGACTCTGCGAAAACACGCCATACTCGATTGAGGCGGCCAGAGCGATTGATGCTCTTCTTGGCGACATGCACAATTCGATAAACAATAGCAGCTTTCAGAAAGCCACATAAACTTGAGTCTAATTTGCAGAAAAAATGGTAGTATACGTACTGGTTGTGTAAATATTGATCACAATATTGCATGCGAGAAATCCATCCGCAATTTGTGACTGGCGTATCGCCAACCTGTTCAAAGCATCTTGGCTGGTCGCGCTTGTCTCCAGGAACAGGACAGTCAGGAAGACTTCATAGCTTGAGAGGGCCACATTCGAAATCCATAAAAATACGGGTAGACCTATAGCTTTCCATCCGCGACTGTAGACAACCCAGCATCGGTATATCTGCAATGAAAAATACATCAAACTTAGCGGGTTTCAAAAAGGCAAACATAAACATACTAGTACAGCATCAACGATTTGAAATGTTGTGCCCTCCACTGCGCCCTAGGAAATGACCACATGAGTGCGGGTGGTGTTCTTTGATGACAATGAAAACATACGTTTATCACGTTAACAAGCAAGTAACCCTTACGATCTGAGTATAGCCTCGCCAAGGTCGTCTTAAAACAAGTTGCGAGTCCCACAGTTTGAAGGAGGAAAACTACGATGGAAACTATCAACATCGTCGTGTTCCCCTTCACTCGCCGGCTCCTGCCTTCATCGACGTATACGAGCCACCTCAGACAATGGACGAAGGTGGTGATGTAAATTCCGTACATCAGTGCCCGTACTAACGAGTAGATAATGAAGTGGGGTTGTAGCATGGGTCAGCGAAGTTGTTCTCGGGCAGCGGTGTTATGAAGTTAATTTTTGAGTAAAGTTGTATGCTTCTTATATGTCGAACTGCTCCTTTTCGAGGTGGTTTCAGGAGGTAGAGACACTGCCTAGATAAGTACATGCAGGATCTGATTGGACATCAACAAACCCAGCCTTGGCGTGCCGCTGGGTTGATTCCATGATAGTATATTGACACAAACGAAATTTAAATAGATACGATTAAGCGCTTACCAGCTACTTGCATTGACAAAGTCTCCGTTAAACTATTTTCCCGGCCGTTATTTTCTTTGGTGTTTTCTCCGCAATTTCGTGGCATGGATGTCAAAGTGTGCGTGCCCGCTGCATTGTGTATACTCGAGCGGTGTGGACCGCTACTTCCCACGGCAGGCATGCAATTGTTCTGAAGACAGTATGGCGGTGATTCAAGATTGTGATGCTTGTTACGTTGGTCACTACTCGCGCGACAGAGACATGATGGCAACATAGCCGATGATGCAGATGTAAGTATCATCTGCTGACGTAATAAGCGTAGACGGCTTCGATATACTGAACAACGACTAACGCGCTAACTTTGCCTGGGGACTAATGAGATGAATTCTATGGAGTGCATTGATCCAAGGAATATCAAACTTTCTATGCGTACTTTCAATCTTTCCATGTCCACTGACGACGGTTATAGCTTGACTGGCTTTTCGAGTATAACCGTCCCGAAGAACAACAAAAGCGATCGTTAGCCTTTACCCCGTTTGCAAAATGTGTTTTACGATGGGCACCTTGACACATGTCTCGCTTTATATACATGGCTCCTAGGGTTGCTGAGAAGGGCACGTTGATGAGTGACCAAGCATTACTTGAAGCTGTTACGCAAGTCGGTGACTGGTGCCATTCCACCCCTCCACTTCCCCAAGTAAAATCTTGCACCGTACGTTGTCTTAGGAGTCCCGCAACACGTATTACACCCTCTCCGCGGGCGGGCGATATTTCGGTACATGCGACTTTCCATTTCTCATAAGGGACGATCCCTTCCGTTCAAAAGGATCAATTGCTCGGAGGAGTAAAATTGGGTCCTTTATACGGCCAAGTTTGGAGGGGAAACGAGTTTAAGAAGACCGGAGCCACTGGCTAATGGCATCCGATACAGCCTACAATTACATAAAGTTCTCCAACTTCGTTTGTGACGAGAACTGGATCCCTGACACGAATGCTTTAATTACTCAAAACCCCGGAAGACTTTATGAGATTATCTATGTCGGTGTTGAATTGACAGAGTGCCTCGCGAGTATAAGGTCAGTACTACTTAAATATCACGGTTCTATTTTTCACAACTCAGACGGCTTTGAACAGAGTGAACACGGCAAGAGAGAATAGATATGTTATTACAAAAATACATTGTGAATTAATTATCGATCGCAGGGTCCAATACGAACTTGCGTATACACCACCGCGAACTGTAACGCAACCCGAGAACACAATGCTTGATTCTGTCAGCTTGTGCAATGTTATAGGTATCAAAAGTCTGTTATTGACATTAGAAGACAAGGTCATGGTCACGTCCTATGATAGTTATGGATACAACCATACTGACGCTATGCTCTTATGACGCTCACCAGACCAACCCGTCTCATTGGGAGGTCACTGTTTTTAATTTGCTATCTGATATCGTTTCATGCATAATATCTAGCTGTCGTTCGCATCATACCATCTTTGTGGAATCACATTATTTTACTAGAGCTAGATATGCCTCTGTCACGTCTGTATTTCAGGTGGTTGACCACAGTTCTCTTCTCTGTAAGAACATTTCGTAAATGATCCCGCTAAAGATGAAGCCAATTTCGCATATAATATATGTGACTTGTTAAATAAGGAAGCTACAAGTACAGGATTTGGCCCATGCCCAACATGCCTAACATTGTACAACTGTTTGAAATGGACGATGCTTATCGTCTCTCTAAACATCCTGGTAATCCGTACTGGAATGAGGAATAGAGGTATTTTGAGGAGGCATAGAATGTGTCGTTTCTGCGCTGCGGAATTGTATTGCTGACTGCATTTGACCTATTCCGTTGGTGGCGAATTCCGAATCAGACGACTTGTCTTGATTCCTTTTTCTTTTTTGACGTTCTTGACCAACACGGATCAAAATAAGGTTGAATGCGATGCCAGCCGTGCTGAAATTCTCGGAACACTTTAACGCCGGACACAAGTAATAAAATAACAAAAAGGCATACTATAGGGTCCATTGTTACTTGAAAGATACGATGACACTTATTGGAAACATTTTCCCCTAGAATAGCCCATGCAATGAGGTTTATGATAGTCATAAGGGTGTACAAAGCTCCAGATTCTGCGAAAACGCGCGAAACTCGGTTGAGGTGGCCAGAGCGATTGATGCTCTTCTTCGCGACACGTACAATTCGATAGACAATAGCAGCTTTCAGAAAGCCACATAAATTTGAGTTCAATTGGTGGAAAAAAGGGTAGTATACATACTGGTTGTGTAAATATTGATCGCAATATTGCACGCGAGGAATCCATCCTGAATTTGTGACTGGCGTATCACCAACCTGTTCAAAGCGTCTGGGTTGGTCGCACTTGTCTCCAGGTTCAGGACATTCAGGTAGACTTCATAGCTTGAGAGGGCCACATTCGAAATCCACAAAAATACAGGTAGACCTATAGCTTTCCATCCGCGACTGTAGACAACCCAGCATCGGTATATCTGCAATAAAAAATACATCAAACTTAGCGCTCTCATTTCTGATGGGTTTCAAAAAGGCAAACATGAACATACTAGTACAGCATCAACGATTTGAAACGTTGTGTCCTCCACTGCAACCTAGGAAATTACCACATGAGTGCGGGTGGCGTTCCTTGATGACAATGAAAACATACATTTATTGTGTTAACAAGCAAGTAACTCTTACGATCTGAATATAGCTTTGCCAAGGTCGTCTTAAAACAAGTCGCCAGTCCCACAGCTTGAAGGAGGAAAACCACGATGGAA
Organism: Amanita pseudoporphyria; assembly: GCA_003316615.1. Classification (NCBI taxonomy): domain Eukaryota; kingdom Fungi; phylum Basidiomycota; class Agaricomycetes; order Agaricales; family Amanitaceae; genus Amanita; species Amanita pseudoporphyria. The sequence goes on along the minus strand of QFEO01011659.1, from coordinate 886 downwards.
ACTATCAACATCGTCATGTTCCCCTTCAGTCGTCGACTCCTGCCTTCATCGTCGTATACAAGCCATCGCAGACAATAGACGAAGGTGACGATGTAAATTCCATATATCAGTGCCTGTACTAACGAGTAGATAATGAGGACGGGGTCTAGCATGAGTTAACGATGTGCTCTCGGGCAGTGGCTTGTGAAGTTAATTTCGAGTAAAGCAGCATGCATCTTATATGTCGAGCTACCGCTTTTTGGGATGCCTTCAGGTGGTAGAGGCACTGCCTAGATAAGTGTGTGCAAGATTTGATTGGGCATCAACAAATCTAGACGTGGCATGCCGCTGGCTTGACCGCATGATGGTGTATTGAGACCAATGAAATTTAAATAGATACGATTAAGCGCTTACCAGCTACTTGCATTGACAAGAGTCTTCGTTGTACTATTTTCACAACCGATATTTTCTCTAGTGTTTTATTCGCAAGATCGTAGTACGGACGTCCAATCGTCATCTGTGAAAGAGTGCGTGCATGCTACATCGTGTATACCTGTGATAGTATTTCGTAAGCGTACCATTTCATTCAGGTGCGGCGTGGCGAACGCCGTCAATGCATCATGATCTTCCGAATATCTGAGCCGCCCATCTATCAGGAAATGGCTGCACTTTCTTCTAGAAGCGGGATTCTGGAAGAGCACATGATCACGAACGTCTGAAAACATGCGAATTAGAAAGAAAGGTAACTGATATATGATGCACGATAGTGAGTTTTGACAAGTCTATGGGCGCGCGAAGAACAGGTAGAGCCAACGCACAGACAGATACCGGTGACGCATGATGCATGATGCATGATGCCTTTGTTGTTCGTGAAGTTTAATCTTACAAGGCCTTTGAAACCGTGGCA
>QFEO01011651.1:0-15840 GCA_003316615.1 Amanita pseudoporphyria | reverse complement strand
GTGAAACCCCCTCCAACTAAACCCTCAAAGTCGAAAGGCAGAGCAGCACCTGTAGTGCCTAGACGTCGATCCGTGCGCCGAAGGGATCCATATACGAAAGACCTGCCTCCACTACCAGACTCGGAACCCATGGATCATAGTGCGAGATTGGACGACGCATATGAACGGTTTGAATCGTTTCGGAACCAACAATTATCAAGTAATAATCGATTGTCGATGATTTCCACTGATTCGGCGAACCTGTCTTCGAGTGCGAGTTCGTTCATGACAAATGCAGGGCGCGACACCGAAAGTCAAGGAAGGTACTCAAACCTCCTCCAGTTTTTAAGCAACCTCCGGACACCAGAACAAGAGAAGAAGTCGATATCGACGCTGTCCATATCAGGGCCTATAAGTGGGGTTTTACCAGAAGTCCCGCCAGGAAGCCTGGCATTCGGTTCGGTATGTGTTTTCCCGCTCTTCTGGTCCGGTCACTTCACAAGTTACATGTCAAAGTCTTGGGCGAGTTTGATTGATTCGTCTGCATTGGAAGGAATGCCCGCCAACGAACGCAAAAGACAAGAGGCAAGGGATCAGCATCACACCGGTTACATTGTATTGACTATCAAGTCAATCAGGCGATTTTCGAGTTGATTATAACTGAATCTGCATACGTACGAGACCTGCAGCTGATTGTTGAGGTTAGCTTAATCTGTGAATATTGGTGACCTATTTTGAAGATGTGCTTTCCAGATTTTTTATGGAACCATGATCTCAATGGCATCTGAGAAGGAAGTCACTGTCATTTTCGCCAATATTGAAGATATCCTTCTCACCAACACGGTAAGCCAGGCCGCGATATCACGACTTCTTTTGATCAGGACCTTTTCAGGCATTTCTGAGCTCACTAGAAGAACGACAGAAAGAACATCGACTCTACATCGATAAAATCGGCGACATTTTGGAAAAGCATATACCTAGCATGGGCGTGTATATGGTAATGATGTGCCGTATTGATTTTTGGAAGACTGGTTGAGGCTTGGGCTTAGGAGTATTGTGTTAATCAAACGACCGCAACTAAGGTGTTACAGTCGCTGAGGGAGGCGAACCCTGACTTGGCGCAACACTTGCAGGTGAGTCAACCTCTACGTAGCTTTCTTTAGCTAATTCTTGACTCTCAGTACCTAAGGGATAGTAATCCGGCGGTACGCAACCTCGATTTGTCGAGTCACTTACTTGCCCCAAGTACGTCCTTCCCCCTTGTTCGAATGTCAGACTGAATGGCTGCCCAGTGCAACGAATAACCAAGTACCCATTGTTGATCAAGCAGGTCAGTAATTATCACCTTCGAGTGCGTGTGAGAAGCTGGAACGACATTTCCCCAGATTCAACATTACACTGAGGCCGAAGATGAACAAAACATGATAAAGAAGAGCCTCCTCACGGCGGAAATGCTCTTGGATCGCATAAACGAGACTATCCGAGAACAAGATGGGGAAGAAAGGCTCAGGCTAATATCTCAGAATCTATGGATTGGTACGGGGTGAGTAAATTAATACTTCCCCCTCGACTGGCGGTTGAGTAGGATATACCTAGTCGTCTTGACCTAACGGCACCAACACGATACATGGGTGCTCGAAGACTCTTGAGGGAAGGCCTTCTGATAAAAGCCAAAAGTGGCAGAAGATTGCACGGGTTTCTTTGTAGTGATATTCTAGTGCTGACGGACGCGTCGATGAAAACGTTATATCGTTTGGTTAGTCTTTCCACATACGTTGTGATTAACCCTTCACGGATCTTTTGCAGCCCATCCCTTTGGTCCACTCGCAAGCTTCAGTAGTATCCACTAGCAGAGGTAATGATGTGTTGATACAACAAGATGCACATATTGACTTCAGATGTTAACACCTTCTAGACGAGCTGACGTTCCAAATTAACCAATTTTACCCCCGCGGCGGAGATAAGATACTATTAAAAACGAAACCCGCTCGAGAGGGACAAGGCAAGTCACCGTCTTGTTTATCATGGGCATCACTTCATCTATTCATTCGTTCAGCGTGGGTCGAAGATTTCAACAAGGCGAGTCGGCGGTGTCATAGAGCGGAAGAAAGGGCGCGTAAATCTCGAAGTTATCTGACATGACATTAAAAGGGAGCAACGTGATGATACAGTAATATCATTAATATCATTAATAATACATCGCGCGTGACTGTCACATGTGATATTGAGCCGGTTACCGTGGTTTCCGAGGCTGGTTATTAGAAAACTAAATTCCATTCCGCATTTGTGATTCCCCATCGTCCCCAAGCGTCCCCGCAAGTTCGAGATATGTCCGCTCTAGGTCTAGTAATTTTATTCAAGCTTGTCGTGCTCAAATTCATCGACACCATTCAGATCTGGATGGTTCTGTGTTATTTAATGTCAAGGACAAGATCGGTACGGCATAGATAATATGCAAGTACCAATGCCAATTTCTGCTCTTCCAGTCCTTGTTACGGGAGGTTCGTCGGGTATTGGAAAGATGATTGCAGATGGCTTCGCTCGGAACGGTGCAAAGGTATACATCGCCTCGCGGAAAGAGAAGCAGTTAAAAGAGGTCAGTGATGTTTATCACATTTTAGGTGTTTAATGACGTTTCTACTGGTAACAACAGGCAACAGCCGAGCTAGATCAAAAGGCAAAGATCCCGGTCCAATATATTGTCGCCAATGTGGGCGTGAGTCCCGTCCCTGACGTGCAGTAAAAGTTAATGACAGGGACGCGTCCCCGACACGATCAAATTGAGTAGTCAAAGGCAGGCTGTGACGCTCTTATTAGCGAATTCAAGAAGCGAGAGAATAAACTCAACGTCCTTGTTAATAACTCTGGTATCACATGGGGTGGACCCTTCAATGACTTCCCCGAGGAGAAGGGGTGGGACAACATCTTTAACGTCAATGTCAAGAGTATTTTCTACAGTCAGTTCATTTTCAGCCCTTATGCAATTGCCTAACATCGCTACACACACACCGATAGTGACCGCAGGGTAAGTAGACGACAATGGCTTTACTCAGTCCTTAGCTCCTTCGTTTGAATAGTCTGGCGTCTCTGTTGGCCAAGGACTCCACTAATCAAGACCCTGGCCGGGTAATCAATATATCCTCTACTGCATCAGTTGAGCCACAGTCCGAAGGTGCTCTCAGTAGTGAAGGTAATGGAACTTGGAGTTGTAAGTCTACCATATCACACCCATGCGCGACCACCACTAAAGATACGCCTCACAGACCTACCTAGTAAAGCAGCAGGTACGATTCTTCTGCAAGAACAGATCACGCCCGTCACTCACTGTCATAGTCAATCACCTGACATCTGCGCTCGCGGTGAAGTTAGGCCCGGAACAAATAACGTACCTCCCATCTTGTCCTTTTTCTACCTAAAACTGACTTCGCATCCCCTTTTAGTGTTAATGCTATTCTACCTGGGTTCGTACTACTGCAAAACCAAAACTATTTAGCTTGACGCAATGCAGATTGTTCCCGAGTAAAATGACGGCTTTTGGTTTCAAAAGTTTCGGGGAAGAAGCTTTCAATTCTTCCCAGCCTTCAGGCATGCCACCATCCTCGTTTGATACAAATCACGTTTTAAAAGGTTCATAGGTCGATATGGTCAGCCCTCAGACATCGCTGGTTTGGCCCTTTTCCTCGCATCCCCAGCGTCTGCGCATATAACTGGTACACACATCCTGCTCGATGGAGGTGCTCGCTTTGGACACAGCGCTATTGCAGCATCGACGAAACTATAACTTATATCCTATTACGTTCATGGTACACAAGACGAATGGCATGTACATAGTTGACTGTTGAACATCAGTTTAATAATAGTGCTTCGACGCCGGCATGATTCAGAGAAGAATGTGTTGCGATAGTCCCATTTTCTAGGTGTGCTTATCTAGGGAGAGGTTGCCGATGCCTTCTGCCGCTTCTTTCATAGTACTGTTGGTACCCCAATGCGTTCGCGGAGAAGTATTTTCGGTGGGATTCACACCATGACCATTGAGCGTTTTCAGTTTGCTCTGAGCGAAGCGGCTAGCGTGTTCCAAAAGCGCCTTGTACATAACTTGATTGAACCCAACACATTGCAAACCTACACAGGCGACCTTCAAGGCCCCAGCGGCGTACAGCTGTCCTGTCTCATACACGTTTTGTGGAGAGATATTTTTCCGGCCAGAGAGAGTCTCCTTAATGATGGCCTGACTTGTCTAATGCGCTTCGTATCAGCGCGCAGAGTTTTCATTGTTGAACCAACCTCAGGCGGTAAATTCACCCATTCCTTTACGGTCAGATCATCCATCATGAAGATTTTGTAGACGCCGGCATAGTACCAGGTGCCATCTTTATTGAAAAAGAACTCTTTCGGCTCAACTTTTAATTCATGGAGCAAGTTCGAATTGACTGTGCTTGCCTGTCGGTCTATTCACCGAAGAGATCACATCCGCTTGACTCCAACGATGTGCTGTAGAGACGCGAGGGTTTGTATTACACTTGAACCTTGGCGCGTAGAAATATCCATGTTCTTCGCGCTCGGGGCACCACACCGTGGTAAACCCATGTAGGATACGATAATTAGAAAGGCTGCATCCACGGATTCACATCAGCTACATAGTAAAGGTGCAGTCTTGGCTTACAAGCTTCGCAGCGGCTGGAACAATACGACGTGCCAGTATTTGAATTTGCTGAGGTTTTTACACTTACACCCGTTGTACTATTTATGAACTCATTGAAGGTAAAAGGTGCCGGTATGACGATGGGTTTCAAAGTGTCTTCTGGAGCGTCAGGAGGGACTGGTATAGCGGCCAACACTGCATATCTTGCATGAACCATCTCCGACGGCTCGTCTGAGCTAGGTGTAGCATAAATAATCTAGGGTTATGGTGTCGCCGCTGCATGGAATATGTGAGAATATAGCTTACTCTCGGCTCGTTGGAGGGGTCTGTCTTGGCATCAGATGAGATTTTTGATGTAGCTATGCTATTCTTGGAATAGAAAATACGGGCGAAGGCGTAGAGTGCTCACTAGCCGTCGAAGGTATCAGGTTCTGGGATTAGAATAAGTATCAAATTATAATGTAAATGATGGAACTCAACTTCACAACAAGTTGGAGGTTCCGCATTCAGCATGGTATTATTATCCTTGACAAACTGAGACTCCTCCCGTAGTGTATTATTGATGGCATAATTAATGTCGGTGTGTTTTAACGAGGCGCTGGTGTTACTATCATAGTGATTTGATTGGAAAGACTCCAACTGATCCGACTTTTCTTTTAAAAGAGTGTATGCGTCGGCGAGGCGTTGTACAGCAACGTCCCGGGCTTTTAGTGCTTCAACTGCTCTGAGTCTCTCTGATTGCAGCTCGAGTGCCATTTCGACGACACGAAAAGGGTTCTGAATCGCTCCCAGCAGTCGTGACATTGGTGCTCTCCGAGCAGCAAGCGACTTACGTTGGCTTTAAGCAACCGAAGTTCATTGTTTTCTTTTTCGGCATCGTCGTTGTGGGTAACGCCTAAGAGTTTACAGTCTGCTGGGGAGACGTTAAACATGGCCGTTTGGATTGAAAAACTGGTGCGGCGACGCCAGTTTATATGGTTCAAGAGAGAGTGACGTCATGAGGGCGACTGCTAGCCGATTTGGATATGTGTGGGGGAAGCAGTGCGCTGATGCAGTGACACAGAATCCAAAGTCCACACGTTTTTTTTTTCACCCTGGCATTGCTATTTGGATGCTCTCCACCTCAATCCCGAAAGTCGGAGGCTCCACGGCTGGTTGGATTCCCACTCTCCCCAGTGCAAACACGGTGCTGACCAATACGATTTTTACAGGGTTTATTGCACTCATCGTGTGTTTGGTCGTCATAATCGCTGTTTCCCTAACTGTCATCGTGTATCTCGTAAGAGAAGAGTGTGGGTCGAGTGGGTCCCATCGCCAGCGGCACAGGCACGAGCGAAATGCAAGCAGTTCTACATTTATTTACGATGAATCATCGGAACGCCGATCGTGGTCATGGACGAATAGATTAGCCAAAATCTTCTATCCGCGAGACGCAACCGTTAATTCGTCTTCTCGCAGTATACCTGGTGTCATACCTATGCGAGACGGGCGAGGATGGTACCGAACAGGATCCGATGACACCTGGGATCATACGCTTCCACCGCTCACAGAAATGCATCACACATACGCCGTAACATCCTCTATGTCGACATCACCTCCCGCTGATACCCATGAACATCGGGCGTCTATTTATCACAATGATTCCCCTGCATCTAGTGGTGTGCGTTTCGACCCGCCAGATTCACTGCGGCCAGGGTCGCTCTCGCCGCCTGCAGGAGATTTTCCCACACCTCATTTGGACTTCGCTGCCACTGAAGTGCACCGCTACCCATCCACGCCACCATCCAACTCTCCATTTGCTTCAGTAAGATCTGGATCACCAATGCTTCTTCGGACAGTCTCCCCAGCATCTGAGTCGACTCTGCCAGTAGGTTCCCCAGTACGGACGTTCGAAGGGGGTTCAAAATTTCTGGAAGCCCTATGAAGGCATTCCTTTGTCCGATATACGTCAATGTTTTTAGTCTTGGTCAGGACCTCGTAGTTGTTATCCTCACAGCTTTTTGTTTTCTTTGCAGATGTAGTTCTTGTAATTTAGTGCCTTGTCAGAGGACTATGTAATTTAATGTAGCTATCGTATACAGGACAAACATATTACTATATGTATAAGCAACCGATAAGTAAAAATGGTTAAAAAGAATAGTGGTATTAAATTACAATATTATTGTATACCGGTCTGAGTTGAATAGATTCAGTACATTAAGGCGAAAGGTATCGTAATCCATGAATACAGATTCTATACAAAGGAGTATTGTCTTAAAGCAAAGGTCAGAGCAAGAGAGATGTGAAAGAGTACTGTACCGTGTCATAGCGTTTGCACAACGATTGCCGTGTCGTCAATCCATGCAGTTTCCATATCCAAAGTCAGGACTCTTGATACGCTGGATGCATCCTCACCAAGTGCGTATCTGAGTAACTTCAATGCCAAATTATCGCCAGCTCGCTTGGATGCGTCAGAGCCTTTAGTTCCATTTTTATATGGAATACAGGAATACCACGATTCGGGTGGAGATGAAAGTGTCGAGCCAGAAACTACGCTCTTTGCCCAATTCTTGACGACTTGGGCTTGCATCTCTTGACTACCACATAGATCGGCAAAGCCATCCGATGCCAGTATGAGGAACTTGGGTGGCCGCTCTTTGTCGTTGTCTTGCAGTTTTACGCGAGTATGATTATCCAGACGCTGATGAACAACGTCAGGCTCTGCCGTGATATATGGTGGTGTCAAGTTGCGGACGAGGAACTCTTCCCATGGAGAGACGTTATGGAAGCCCGGAAGAAGATTATATAGTACACGCCTCGTGAATTCAGGAGGCTGCTTGAAGGGTATGTCGCCCAAGCCTAAGCAAGCAAGATCAGCGAATGATCGTCATCAAAGTTTCGCACTTACACCGGAATGGGGCTAGAGCTCCAAGGACGCGTCGTTCAAAGACACATTCGGGCTCATCTGGGTGCTGTCGCCGAACTCGATCGATTTCCGCCTCATTGTCTCCATTATGGCTCACGGTCAAAGTCTGCACGTTCCACTCATTCCCAGTGTCATCTTCTGGGGATACCAATACTGCGTGAAATAATCAGAAGTACCAAATTCAAAGTCACGTTTATACTTACTTGCTTGACAGTCGCCCAGATTCGCGACCCATATATTTTCATGATTAGGATCGACAAGCGCAACCAGTGCCGTTGTACCATACATGCAAAGCCGCGCTTTCTTCCAGTTGGCACCACCCTTATGTTGGTCGTTGATGACATTCTTTATCTCTGCGTCCGAGTGATTCTTCAGGCCCTCGATGCCGCCAAAAAGATCCAACACGTCGTTTGCAATGGCATTGTCAAAGGCGACAATGGATCGCGAGAACAAATCTGAAATGAATTCTGGGGACAACCCATGTGCTTGCTGACCTTGCTCCCCGCCGTTCTTCTCACTTTCCAGAGCATCCCGCAGAAAGTCGCGCACTATAATTGGAAGGTGATACGCGACGTGTTCGACGGTGACATCCCCGAGATGGCCTACATATGCAACGGTTCAGTATCAGAACTTGAATGACGCGCGATAGCCAAAGCTGTACCATCGAATACCCCAGTGAAAGTCCACATGCGCCCATGGACGTCCAGCTGCGTAACCACGTATCTGTCCTGTGTCTTGCTGCGGTGCGACGGTTGAAAGTTGGTAGAGTCCGCCCGCCAATATGGTTGCTTGGGATCAAAGGTCGTGGACTGGGGCTTGGCTAACCTCCCGAGTTCGCGCCAGAGTCCGCCCTCGTCTAGTTTCCGGTATGGGCGAGGCCAAGGACCGTCTTCGGGGCTACAGCGCGAACCCGGTATGTCCTCAGCATAGGCGTAGCCGTGCGAGGACCGGCAGAGAAGCATGGACAGAAAGTCCCGGACGGAACGAATGACGCGAGAAAGCGGAGGGAAGGGAATGGTGGCAGCTAAACGGAGTACAGCATGTTAGGATGAGAAAGCGTGTATTTCTAATAGTTATGGCGTGTACACGTGATCTACTGTCGGAATGGATTGCGTGACGAGTACTGCACCGGCTGCCCTGGGTATATCCCGCTCTCAGACTTGCCGATATCTCGGCGTCCATCAATATCCTTATCATACACTGACAACAACTTCGATATCGTCGATTGCCTCAACCATCGTCGGTCCATGTCCCCAATTTCTTCCACGTCCCGTAGCCTCGGCTTCAAATCAGGATTCTCGTCTTCATGCACAGCAGATTTACGCTGGGCTTTACTCTCAGATCCGAACAATCTCGCAAATCTCGATCGCCATGGCGTCTGCCACCATTTTCCGTCCATCCCTTTTGCTTGAGCGAACATGGTTGTCTTCTGAGAACGCCTATGTCTTGCTCTCTTCCTCCATAGCAGAACTACCGCCATGAAGATGAATGCACATCCCAGTGCCATGAGTAAGACCTGCCACCAAGCCAAATTGTCTTTCTTTGTCACCGGCTGCGTCAGCCCACTGATAGTTGGCAATGGCGGTGCTGCCCCATTTGTGCTAGTTGACGTAGGTAATTTCACCAGATCGGAGAAACATATTCCTAGATCATCAATTACTCCCATTGGTCCATTGCACGCAGAAGGGACACATGTCCCGGCACGCAGAACTCGTTCCGAGTTGCAGGATAGACATTGATTATTCGCAGACCCTGCGCAGGTCGCACAACTTGAGTCACATTGTTGACAGGATTTACTTGTAGGGTCAAAAAATTGCCCTCGGTTACAAGTGGGTAGGCATCTTCCATTACTAAGGATTGGCCGTGTCGTAGGACAATTCGTACATTGCGTAAACGATGGTCCAGAACACGTTGCACAGTCTGGATGACAGGCTACACACGCACTGGCCCCACCGCTGGAGCTACTGAGAATGGCGTTAGAAGGGCACGTGGTGATACATTTGCCGTTGAAAGCTAAACCATTATTGGGGCATGACAAGCAATAGTCGACGGATTTGGCACACGTGGTGCACTCAGAACTACATGCTGTGAGCGAGTTAGAGAAGTAGCTTGGCAAGGATAACCGTCTGCTTACGAGTGCATGTGGTATTGTCCTGAGAGGGAAGTGTTCCTGCAGGGCAACTCTGAACGCATTGTCCATTCGATAGGATGTATCCAGGCAAGCATCCTGTGCATTGCGCTTGGTTAATCGTCGAGGCAATTGTGAAATTTGGTATCTTGCAAGACGTGCAATGTGGTCCACAAGCTGTCCCAAAACTTTATTAACCTCCTCGTAAATTGCAGGTAAGGTACACTTACTGTCACATTCTTTCTTATTATTATCTGCGATCATTCCGTTTGCACCCTCACAAACACCATTGCTGTCTACACTGACACAACTACCGTTGAACATGTACTTTCCATTTGCACAGATTGCACAATCGTTTGAAGACGGTCCTCTACACGTCCTGCAAGATGGAGAACATGGGCTACACTGTGCACCATTGTTGAAACTGCCGTCTGGGCAAACCGTGCCAGAGGACGTCACAGCTTGGATAAGATTGCACTTGGTTGGGTCATTGGGATCTTGAGTATAGCCAGATTTACATGTGGTACAAGCTCCGGTTGTGTCGGCACACTGGGCACAGCCCAGCTGGCATGCTAAGGAAAATTGAATTATCCGTGAGAGACAGGCAAGCCTCGGCACAGCAAAGCTTACCTTTACACTGGCCTATACTTGACGCGAAGAAACCATCTGTGCACTTAGCGCATGCTTGTCCACTATCACTTGTCGTCCATCCCGGAGCACATGCACACTGCCCACCCGATCCACAAACTCCATTCATGCAGTTACACTGGTTGACCGAATTTTGCGTGCTATTTGCGCATAAGCCCGTCCCTGAAAGGCCATCATCGCAACTATCGCACCCAGTACCTTGTCCGGAACACTGTGTGCAGTTTGGACCAAAAAAGCCAGATGCACATTGCTCGCAGGACAGTCCGGTGAATCCCGGTGGGCAAAGACAGACGCCCTGTGGCGAACATACAGCGGAGCCAGAGCAGGCTGGCGTACATGCGGATGATTGAAGGTCGAGTAATGCCACCGATGAGTAGGAGGGGAGCTGTGTTACATCCGGAACTGAATCCCAGAGGATGATACGTTCGTAATTAGGACCTAGGTTAACCGCGGCCCAAACATTTGATGATAGAGAAAGAGAGAGGGCCGTAAGAGGGACGGAGGTGTTCACTGAAGGCCTCGAAGGTAGATTAGAAAAGGCCGCTTGACCCGAATAATTCTGCTGGGCATATATTGCTATGCCCGGTTCCATGGCTATGTCCAATGGTAAATTGATAGTAGATTTGGATGAAGCAAAGGCGGATGCAGATACATTTTCAAAACCTGCTGAGGGAACGAGCGAAGTAGATGGTGAAGTAAGAAGCCGATGTAACAAATCGGGATTCGTGGCAGATGTGTAATGTCCCGGTAATAGTTGGATGGGAACTGGCACGCTCGAAGAAGAAAGCTTCACCCCGACTAAGTAATATATTCTTGAGATGCAGGATTGGAGGAGACCCAGTTTGGTACGTACTTGTCACATTAGAAAAACCTTGCAAGCATTGACCCGCAATGCACACTACTGTGGAAGATTGCGCAGCTGTCAAAGATATCAGTTATGAACATGATGACCTGTATGGGTGGTACCCACCAACAAATGCATAAAGGAAAGAAGACAGAAAAATAGAATTAAGGCTCAGCCGCATAGCGCCAGGTAGCTAGAAAACGGACGAAAAATGCTGGCGATAATGTGCGAGTCATCGCGGTACTTATGGCAGTCTACACATTGTTCCCTTTTTCGAACAAGGAGGGGAAAAATAGTACAAGTCCATTCTCACACTACGTACAAATATATCCGACTATCCTTTGTATAATGCTACAGTCCGTGATAAACGACCTTCACAATTAGTTAATTAATGAACAGAACCATAACCTACAAAGTACAAGTAAGCGCTCGTGTCCACGATTCGAGTAAAAAAAGATCAGAAAAAAATGGCAATATGAGTTGTCCGCAGTATCCTTAGGATTTCGGAACAGGTCTGAAAGTTTATCATCCGACAAAGCGGTGGCGAGCCGACTATAACTAGGAGATGATACTCACAAAGCTCTAAGCGAAGATTGCATGACCATTAACCGGCGGCATTGCCGTCGATGGAATCCCCCATCGACTCCTTGCAGGGGCAGTTACACCATACACCCAATCCTCTTCCTCCGGCTCTTCATCGCTAGCTTCGAGATCGCAATCCTCGACGTATACGCCAACTCCAGACTCTTCTGGATGCAGAAGTACCTCCAAAGCCGAATTCTGATGTAGCTTTTTCTCCTGAAGTTCTAGTTTTTTCAATGCCACCATCAAGTCCTTAGCAAGAGGTGTTCTATTTGGAGGATCCTCCTTGACCTGCTCCCAGCCTACTGGGGGCGAGCCTGGAGGTGAGATCAAGAAGTTCTTCTCAACAGGCGGAGGTTGCAGATAATTCTCCTGAGGTATAGTTGAATACGTTGTATCTCCGAATGTCGAAACTTTGGGCAAAAGTGGGTTTGGATCAGCGCGGTATACCCTCAGCTCTAACTGATGACTGCAATTTCCCAGGTAAATCCCCTATAACTCATGAAGAATAACTATTACTTACTCCTCTTCTCCTTCTTCGCTCTGTAGGATAATTGGATCGCATGCTATTTTCGCCTCCTCAGCGTCGTCTTCATTCTCATATACGATGATAATCCTTCCAAAGCCTGGAAGCGGGACCCATTGATTGATCTCTCCAAAGAGATTGAAGTGGGATTGTATAATGTTCATGATTTCGGGAACGAAGAATGACCGTGGAATTAAAGCAATTGCCAGCGAGTTCGTTTTCTGCCCTTCATGGATGGAAGAAGTGCGGGTGCGAGGAACGAATGATTTTTGGGCAGGTGAAGAAGAGAGTGGAGAGGAAGGCAGAGAGATGACGAGACCAGGCATGTCTGCTGGACGATGCCTGGCACCACTCTTGATGACCTTTTTAAAAAAGAATCGATGGGCTTACGTTATCACATATTGGGCTGTGCGTAAAGTCCGATTGTCTATGCACCGGAGTATTCCACTACAACGATCTTTACAAATCCTGTGCCAATCTGTACTGCTTAGCCGGATGTATCCCGCAAACGTTCCTCCGTCTCCTTATGTTTCTGTTTAACCGCATCTACCCTTTCTTCCTTCGATGCGTCGTATGCAACGGTCGCTTGGTTGAACCTATAATAACAATGTGCTTATCCATTGACATCAATCATGAAAAAACCTACGGATTCTCAGGAGCCTTCTGGAATTGCTTGTATAGCAAGTCCTAGCACCGATGACATTCATCGGAATAAAACAAAAATAGTGAAACACCGACCTTGTATTGCTGTAGCCTAAGCCCAGGATGCTAGAAAGTGACGAATCAGGTACGGTATGATGGCGGACGCGCAGCACATACATCCTCTTTGATCTTCGGGAGTTCACGTTCCTGATATACCTCAAACGCAGCCTTGTAAATCAAATTGAGTAATTCTTCCGGATAATACATATAGCATTTCACCTTGAAGCGCCTCTGTAAGAATAAGCGTTAGTATCAGTACATGTACAGCTGATGAGCAAAATTATACCTCCGGGTGTCTCTCTATATTTGCTGCTTGCTGCCCCACACTAGCCTTATCCATCTTTGCGGTGACCACCTCTAGCAGGTCTAGCGCATTATCAATTCCTGTAGCAGCGTAACTTTCCACTTCCGTTTGTGGGGCAGCATCGCCTCCCAGTCCTCCACCAGCAGCGATCGCACCCGGGCCAGCCGCCTTCTGCGCAGCCTTCTTGGCACCGGCCTTTGGTGTGGACTTGGCCTTAGAAGGCGCACTGGCCTCTTCTTCAGCTAACAGCTTGGCATTCTCAGCCTTTCGGGCTAGTTCTGCCTTGCGTTTCTCTTCTTTCGCCAGTTTGGCTGCCTTCCCGCCCTTGACATCATGATCTACCCAAGATTCCGCTTCTTTACGCTCCTAGACGAATTGAGTAGTAGAAAGGCGGAATTAAGACGCGCATACCCTCTCCTGCGCTGCTGTGACCTGTTTCTTTGCCTCATTCTCTGCTTTCCTTGCACGCCCAGCCTCTTTCTTTGAGTTGGTGGTCTTCGGAGCCATGATGTGGGTGCTCGCCGTTTACGGCAACTCTAGCCTTATCTAATCACACCACCGTGACTATCTTCGGCATCCGATGATTTAGGCACGAGGTGCTTGCCCATTAACACTACCATGGACACAGGCGGCAACAAATGGGCACCAGGCTCTTCCTGCGCGTTTCCCAGATATATTAATCATTCGTTGCACTAATGCTCTACATCCAGATGGCCCCGTCCTTTCCCAGACAGACCTGTACTTGCTCAAGCCTGACTTGGATATCCATCCCATCCTCGCCAATCAACATTCATTCCATTTATCTTTCAATCTCGTGACCGGTAAGGGAATAACTAAATCTACCCATTCTGCCCCTCATCTACGGTTCTTAGGCCAGACGGGTGGTGACCAACCGAATGTGCCCTTTGAGAGGAAGGACGAACCGGCTACGATTCCGCGCGTAAACCAAATCTACATCATCACCAAGTTCAGTCCATGGTGTACTACCATAGCCAATGAGCGGGGCGTCACGATGGCGGATGTGTGCACGACAGTCTGGAAGGAGTGAGATTGTGACTTGTTATATTAGGACGATCCACTGAGCATAACCCAGTTACACAGATAATTACGTCGCCGAGGCAGAGTTCGGTTCCCTCCCATCACGAGTTCAAGAACAACTGAAGCGCGCTGCAATGAACAATCTAGCAATCAATCAACCCAACCCCTCCGGATGGTATCATCCCGTTGCACCTCCCCCACGGTTTAAGCGTGTCGGTACGTCCTGACTTTATCTCTTTTTTTAAAATTTTATTACTTCTTCTAATGTTTGTTCAAGACTGGCTGAGAGAAAGGATCTACTTTGAGGGTTTGAGGAAAGACGATGATTACGTGCTGTCCCGGCTTGGCTTCAAGGCCCCTAATATATTTGTAATGGATCTGGTGCCCTAGACTCCCACCTGTGTTGTATTACCTATGCAATGCGATACCCCGAGGATGGAGTTTCGGCGCTTAATTATCATCATTGTAAGAGGGCTGTGCATTTTTCCCCTTTTGATTAACCGGAGCTTAGCTCCTTTCCGAAATACATGTATAACGAGGACAGGACGACTGCGCTTCTACTATGCCAAGTCTCTCCACTCTAGCAGCACCATAAGCCGATCAACACATCACTGTTACTGTTTTAGGTTTTATCAGTCTGGGCGCTGCTGGACCATTTTACATACCATCAAATGCCACATTTAGACGAATCGACCTTTTGTACAGTGATGATAATTCTCCCCAGTTCGATCGAACGACCGTTGGTCAAGACATCCATCGCCTTGAGCCCTGTAACGACCCCGTCTCCTTTATCAATGGTGAGCATATTAATGCTCGTTGGCTTGTCACCATTGCTGGGTGCGTAAGTCAGCTGCAAGCAGGAGCCGCAGTTGGCTGAATCCCAATTTTCAATGACGAATGCACCCCCAATGAATGGAAAATTGGGAAGGGAACCGAACGTCGGGTAACGACTCTCTAAGCCGTGCTGCCCATCTGAACAGGCGACAGATGAGAGCGAGGCGTTCCCGTTGTCATACACAGGGTCGTAGGTCAACGACACGCCGGTAACAAGGCCAGCAGAGAATACGAGAGCGAAAAGAATACTGAGTGACTTGAAATACATGGTGCTGAGATTTCGGGACGCATTGCTCAGAGCCTTTTAACGTCCTTTGCACAGCGGATTCCGCAAGAATAGAAGGAGAATATACGTACTTGGAATCAGTTTGAGCTTCTGGATCGTGCCATAAACACAGGTCGTCTAAGGAGCCGTTTACTAATTACTTGGATATTAACGGCTTCCAATAGCCTACAGATGGGATGTATCCAAGGTTATGAAAGAAGCTTGTCACGTTGAAGTGGATACGGCAAACGTGGTATTTAGTACAGTACTCATACAACCAGAACCAACGTATTCCAGGACATTGTATAATCCATTGGTAACATCAACAATGGTATAAAACAGCGACTGTAGGGTATCGCAAAGTGCGAAAGTACGATTCAATATTCACGAGTGATTAACCGTTCGATTTTTGATGGCTGGTGGATGCAGCTCGTTCAGATGTC
>QFEO01011650.1:0-11955 GCA_003316615.1 Amanita pseudoporphyria | reverse complement strand
TCGAGATCCATTTGTATAGGGTGGTGGGGACTGTATCAACCATATATTCCATCGTAACGCCGTCCAAGATACAGTGGGGGAGCCGATCTCCCAACAAAGCAGGTGCGCTGCGACGTGAAACGCAGATGTCGTGCAACTCAACGCGATACCGACGCGTGAACTTAACAAGGATAGTTTCCGCGTCATCTATAGTCTTCGCCAGATATAAATGCGAATGGAGCCGATCATGCAATCGTCTCTCGATCCTAAACTCGAGGAAATCTCTGGGCTTGGACTCTTCACTTCGCCGCCTAAATGGCTTGGATAAACTGGGAAGAAGAATGCCATTGACATCTCCCATAAAGAACTGTTGACAGCATGCATTTTTGAGAATACGAGCTTGCAGGACGGAGGCAGCCGTAGAGGCTCGATAAACTGCATCACGATCCCTTCCTTCTGATGACATCTTCTTAATTTCATCCTGCAACTGTGTGGCCTTGGCAGTTCCATCAAGATCCACGTAGAAGACATTATTTGTATCATCTCCAACAAGCCAGCATAGAAGACGCAACGATCCAGACATATTCCGACGAAAGGAGGGAGGATGGTTGAAAGCTAACTGATCAAAATATTCGGTTAAATCCAGCGGAGCTGAGCTCTGAGCAAATTGGCGTATGGACAAGCAGCGGGAATGGGGGCAAGAGAGATCCTGCGCGTCATAGATGTACCCGCTATGTAGTGTCTTATATACCGTCTAGGTATATGTCTCCTTTCTAGTTTGTTTGTTCGCCTTTGTCACGGTCACTCCCCTTCAAGCCTCCGTGTTGTATGACAGCGAATAACAACAATATTTGGTTCGTAGTTGAACCATCTCTATTATGAGTAATGACAAAATCTACGCTCTATCGTTTATACAAGAAACTGTACGCTGAGAATGCATTTAGGCCGTTACTTGAAATTCTGTTCCTCGACCAGCTTCCATCCAGGTCTCGGGACCCTGTTACAATGATATCTTGTCAGTAAACATAATCCTCTAACTAGTCCACATACCTTCCGGTTGTTGGACCTCCTATACTTGACCCTTCTAGAGTACCACTCTAGCGAAGTGGCCCCAGTTTTAATGTCCTTCTCGGGATGCCTTGCAACCGCATCAGCGATGATAGGGCTCTTATCGGCCAAGGGATCCAGGAGAACGGAGTTCCCAGGTCGAGAAAGGTACACTACAGACCACCTCTCATACTTGGATTGCTCTCCAGGTGGTGGTCTCATCATTGGGCCGCTCAGTGACGTCTAGGTAAAGAGGGAACTCGGAAACTCACAGAACTCGATGCATGCCCGATCGCAATATCCCTCCACTCAGAATTGCTAAGGCATCGGCGATATTACAAATCGCAAGACCAGGTATAGGCTTGTCCAAAGTTATACACCGAACGTCATTTGATGAGTAGACGTACCTTGGCATACTGCCATGTACCTGATTCAGGCGATAGAACTTGTAAACCTCCTAGTCGGTGATACAAGATTGTCTGGAAATCGCTTTGGATACCTGAACCTTATCAAATGCAATAAACTCACTAAGGTACCGAAGTCTGTATGGCTGCCAATCTCCTGCGTATTTTGGTCTCGCACGACAGGGCTTTTCACAATCCTTGCTTCACTACTGCTATGCTCTTCTATTTTATGTCTCTTTATCAGTTCTCCGGGAGGTAATCCAAGACGTTCGTTGAAGACCTCAAGCATAACGTCTCTCAATTGTAAAGATTTGCGAACGAATGGAGCAATCGTCGATGCCATATGATCATTAACTGTTCCTGGGTATTCGCGATGAATTTTTTTCGGCCACCCGAGTGCATCATCCTGCGAGACGTTTATGAATTCGACCGTATCTGGCACTCCATTCGCATCCACGACAAAGGCCCCTGCGGCTTTATACCTGAATGGAATTTTAGAAACAAGTGATGCCTCATAGACGAGGCGAATCTCACCCGAATGATCCACCATCGTCTCCCTGCTCAAACTTCATCTTCTCTTCCAAAGGTAGTGCCATCACCTCGGCACCCATGTCGTACATGCGATTGGCTTCATCATCGGCGCCATGGTTTTTCAGACTGACGAAAGCACGGGAGTTATTCAATTTCAACAAAATAAATGAACTGCACATACTACCAGAATCCCAGTTTGGTGGCGGCCTCCCATAAGCGGTCGACTTCGACCTGATCGCGTGCTTTTAAGAGTGTATAGTCGATGATGAACATCGACTGTGTAGGAACATTGTCCGGAAACGGGGGAAGTACGAGAGCCGGCATTTCTTGGTAGCGACCTGTGCGACACGACTTGGTTTTTATACTCCTCATCCCATTTAATTTCGACGACCCACGTTACACTGTGGTTTTAATCATAGCGGTACGTGGCCAGCATGGCGAATCTATTGGAATAAGCCTGCTTGCATTAATACGTTCACACCCATGGCTTCTGAGTCTCACCGATTGTTGTTTCTCGGTGTCATGGACGACCCTGTACTCGCTTCAGCCGGGCACGGCGTTATCGAGCAGTGGCGATTGCTTTTCACATCGTCATAGCTGAAAGCTACTGGATTGAGTCTTTATTTTCCTCGGATGTGACCTGGTTATAACTATTTTCGTTGGAAGGCAAGCAAAAAAAAGGTGTCGGAGCGAAGAGGAAGGGGGTCAGCATGGCGTGTAAACTGGGACCATATGTACTTAAACCCAGTCGTAAGGTATGGCTCCCACGTCTTATAGCCACAATTAGCAGACGGACAACTCACTTGCCCTTAGGACCCGCAAAGAACGAATAACACGCCGTTGCTATGGATCCAGGGCGATGACGGCCTCCACCCTGCACGGCAAACCTCTGGACGCGGAAGCATTGTCTTAAGCGAATGTGCAAAGTACGAGAGCAAGTTCCTCTCTCTTTTGATCCTTTCAGAAACGATTTCAAAGCCTCAGTCGAGTTCTTAAAATCAAAGCTCTCTGTGTGTGCATTCCAAGATATGGTCGAAATGTTCCCACGGAAAGATAGTGGCAGAAGACCACCACCACCACCACATAGCGCTGAAAATAATTTCGTTTACTCGTTCCCCGCGCCATAAGTTTCCTCTATGTAACAACTACATGGCGTTTCGCTCAGCATTTCGCTCAGTGTCATGCGCACATCACATATAGCCGTGTACATTAACTGACAATACCATCATCTATACAGGAGAAAACGAATCCTAAAGACCATGCGAGTACGACGGTGCCTTTAGTGTAATGTGATTCATTACATGACCCGGGTCCAGGTGTGGACGTGCGCAATTGAAAGAAGCCATGCTACCATGCTGAATGAACACTATATTTGTTCTTATCATAAAATACTCTGGGCCACAATATAATAGAAAGGAGATAAATAATGACGTGGGTATGGATACGAAGAATACGTATGAATGCTAGTCATGATTGTCGAAATCTAGGATCCTCGGTGTTTGGTAATACGGTGATGCCAAGAGTAATAAATTTAAGCTTGAAAGAGGCTCTAGCGGCGGTACCTACGTGATGGCAAAAGTGATGACTTTAAGACTTAGTGAATCTTAAAAAGGAACTTGCATCCTCGTTGTGGCAATACGGCCATGCAAGTGTGCCAAGTCAAGGAACCAGGGGTAGTCCTCAATTAGTGCTCTTGACCAGTAATTATCAAGCTTCCAAGATCCGCAACGTTGGTCACGTACACATGTAAGCTACCAAACCTTTTTCCTACTTACCGGTTACTCAAAATATTCAGAACATAAGTCTCCGGAAATGGGGTGAGGAGTATAAAAGCCACACTATGCCGCACAGGTCACTATCAAGAGATGCCAGCTCTGACACTCCCCCCCTTTCCAGACGATGTTCCTATACAGACTCTGTCTGTCATTGACTACGAACTCTTAAAGATACACGATCGGTCTGAAATCGACCGCTTATGGGAGGCCGCCACCACTCTGGGATTCTGGTAGTACGTGCGGTTCGTTTGTTTCGTTGGAATCGAGTAACCCCCATTCCTTCGTCAGCTTGAAGAACCATGGCTGTGGTATTGAAGTTGATGCCATGTATGACTTGGGTGCCGAGACGTTGGCACTCCCTTTGGAAGAGAAGATGAAATTTGAACAAGGAGATAGCGGTATGTCATTCGGGTGAGATTCGCCTTGTCTATTGTGTGCCACTTCTTGAAATTCCATTCAGGTATAAAGCAGCAGGGACTTTTGCTGTGAATGCGAATGGATCAGCGGATGCAGTGGAACTGGTGAACATCGCTCAGGATGATACGCTCGCGTGGCCAAATGAAGTTTATCGTAAATACCCAAGAACAGTCAATGATCGTATGGAGTCGACAGTTGTCCCATTCGTTCATAAATCTGTAGAATTGACCAACGTCATACTTGAAATCTTCAACGAGCGTCTTGGATTACCTCCTGGCGAACTGCTAAAGATGCATAAAATAGAAGAACATAGCCCCAACGAATCAAGGATAGTAAGAACTCCTGTCCAGAAAGTTCTTAACAAGCTGGAAGTCAGTAGTCATACAGACTTCGGTACCTTGGTATGTTCACTGCGCGCCGTAGAGTTTAATAGCTCAAAATGGTTTCTAGACAATCTTGCACCACAGGGTGGGAGGTTTCCAAGTTATCGTTCCGGACTCGGAAACGTGGCGATACGTCAAGGTGCGTCTGCCCATAAAGCGACGTTCTGAGTGAAAATTTTTTGATCAGCCTATTCCTGGTGTTGCACTTTGTAATGTTGCCGATGCCTTGGCTATTATGAGCGGAGGAATTTTGCATTCGGGCGTACATCGCGTAGTGTGAGCTTCCGAATTCCTGTTTAGATGGGCGTTTACTGAGTAATCTGATGTTAAGATCGCCGCCTGGAGAGCAATCCAAGCACGAACGGTGGTCTCTTGTGTTCCTTTCTCGACCGAACAATTCTGTTATTTTGACTACTTTGGCCGACAAGAGTCCTATAATCGCTGATGCGATTGCGAAACATCCCGAGAAGAACCTTCAAACTGGAACTACTTCGCGTGATTGGTGCGAGAGGAGGGTCAGGAATCGGAGACTCAATAATCAGAAGGTGTGTGAGTTAGTTATATTTGCTGACAAGTCATTAATGTAGTAGAGTCCTGAGGTATGGATCGCCTCTCGAGGAACCGAGTTTAGAATAGTGGCCTGATATGCGGAATTCTTCGCATACAATTTGTTATATACAAGCAGAGCATGGATCGATTTAAGTCAACACTCAAAGGAAAGGAAATTGATTGTATTAGTACGAGACATCGTTGTAGAGTCTGAAATAACATTATGCGAGTTGGATTTGGGACAACAATTCTATGCTTACCTGAAATCATGCAATTCGACCACGGAAAGGTATAATACAGAGACATCCCTGGAAGTCCCCAACAGGATATTACGAGTGCGCTATCATTGACGCAGGAAACAGCCCGACAGCACGCCCAGTAGATATCCCTGACGAGGCCTTTATATTGAAAGAACAAAGGAATCGACGATGAAAAGACGAAGGCGATTGTAAGCGTACAACTTCGGCAGTGTCCGGGCCCTGTATGTTGGTGATGTCACAGGCACATGTCACTCCTACGTCTGAGGCTCCTGTGTCGATGGTCGAGCTTCGAGGCTGAGTCTATGTTTTGTCCAAGTATGAACCCCATCTTTTGTTGCGAATCATTAAGCAGGGTTATGCATCCCCGTCTCCGTATCCGAGCTTTCACTGTCACCGCGTATACATTTTGCCGTTTGTGAGGCTATACTAGATCAGTACTAGTTCACATGTACCCAAAGCATCACTCGCATTAAAACTAACGCACGGTGATCATCGGGGTGGATAGACCTGCAGTTGATTGAAACGCTATACTACTTCCCAAGTCAAGAAAGCGCCACAGGAACCAAACCAGCTTTCAACCGCTTCTCCTCTCTCTCCTTAAACGTTTTCTGCGACTCCTGCTGTTTCAAAGCCGCCTTGACCAATCTCTGGCGCTTCCTCCTCCCTTTCCCTCTCTTAGGCCCTTTCACAATGACAGGCTCTGTCATTCTTTTCTTTCTCTGGGCAGCCTGCTCGGAATGGATTTTTTCTCGCTTTCTGTCCCGTTTTCGGAGGGTGGTAGACATGGATGATTTGAGTAGCAATCCGTAGGCGGCATAGAATTTGTCTAGACCGCCGGGTGCGACCTAGCGAAGGAGGGGGAGGGGGGGGAATCACATTATGTAAAGTGGTACAGATGGTAATGATAGTCGTACCTTGGTGCAAAACTTCACCTCCTTCCCGTCCGTTACGCGCATAAGGCACGAGTATTCGCGCGCATCCCCACTTTCATCTTCATGCTTCATATCAACATCCTGGCCATCGTACAGCACTAGAAAACTCTTATCAATGGATGGGTCTTAGCATGGAGTGGCCGTGCAGGGTAGGTGAACGTACACCGTTTGTGAGTGAGCCATATGGAGGATTTGGTGCTATCGAGTAGCTCTGCTAGTTTTTTGAGGAACTACGGGGAGGTGTGTATGAGAAACAAGCGAGGTGCAGAGGACGTACAGAGTCGTTATCGACGGCCAACATGATGATATTCGGCCGATGGCCTGGTCGCTAAAAATAGATGCCATATTAGATATGAGTTCGGGACACAATACCCCGCTCGGGCTTTCTTTTCACCTCTCTTCAACGCCATGCACGACCTAGTAGGCTCGGACTTGGACACCAAGTACCCCAATCCAACACCCGGCGCTTCTCTCGTCCTCGCCTTTCGTCTGCAAAGCCGCACAACGCTGATCGTCGGCTCGGGGAGGCTCGCAGCGTCTCGTGCGTTTTCAGCACTAGAAGCGGAGTCCAAAGTAGTTGTCTTTGCGAGCGGTGGACCAGCGTCTTCTGTTTGCGAAGAGTTACGATGGAGAGCGTGCCAAGGACAGTTGACGTTGATCGACTGGGACCAGTTAGTACAGGCTTCCTCATCAGGTGGTGGGACCGCCCTCGAACGCGAATTCAGTTCTTTCCACGACTATCTCAAGCACTCTACTAATGACATCAGCTTCGTATGTGTCACCGATACTCTCGTTGGAAGCCCGAACAGACGAAGCAGAACCTCTGCATCTCAAATCTACCAAGTATGCAGGGCACGCGGTATACCCGTCAATATGACAGATATGCCAGACTTTTGTGACTTTACGTTCACGTCTACGCATAGGTTTGAGAACCCCGCGTCGGGTGAACGGACGTGTTTACAGGTGGGAGTGACAACGAACTCTCAAGGGTGTAGGTTGGCAAGGAGGGTGCGGAGAGATATTGTTGCGAAGCTGCCTAAAGAGATTGGTGCTGCGGCGACCAGTATCGGGAAACTTAGAGCGCTAGCGAGACTGTCCTCTCACAAGTCTTCAAGTCAATCTAATGACACGGACATGGAAGAGGATGGTGAAGACGGCGGAGTGACTTCTCCAAACGAGCCTGTTCCTTTACGTTCTTCGTCAGAAACGGAACTCGAATCTGCGAAACGAAGGATGAAATGGGTAGCTCAAGTCAGCGAATACTGGCCTACAGCTAAACTAGCAGCAATGACGGAACCTGAAATGCGCGATTTATTATCCGGAGACGACCTACTCAATGCTAGTGCTTCAAAGTCTAACACAACCAGCGACAGCATAATCCCCCAATCTTCGTTTTCTATCCACTCGATAGACTTACAACCGCCACCGCGGCCATCAAAAGCCGGTAGAATCATCCTCATCGGATCCGGACCAGGTCATCCCTCCTTGCTCACCGTCGCAGCACAAAACTCGTTAACAAAACTAGCCGACCTCGTGCTATCCGACAAACTTGTCCCCGAAGCCGTACTCGCATTGATACCCCGAAACGTAGAACTTC
This sequence comes from Amanita pseudoporphyria, assembly GCA_003316615.1. Taxonomy (NCBI): domain Eukaryota; kingdom Fungi; phylum Basidiomycota; class Agaricomycetes; order Agaricales; family Amanitaceae; genus Amanita; species Amanita pseudoporphyria. The sequence continues at coordinate 4,081 of QFEO01011650.1, read as the reverse complement.
GAATAGCGAAAAAGTTTCCTGGAAATGCGGATGGCGCACAAAATGAACTTATGGAAATGGCCGTTGATGCTGCGAAAAGAGGATTGACGGTTGTTCGAGTCCGTTTTTTTTCTTTTGTTTGGGTTTTATTATCTGTATCTAAGTTGTTTTTTTTTTGGCAGCTAAAGCAAGGAGATCCATCCGTTTTTGGCCGTGCAGGAGAGGAAATTCTGTATTTCCGCGCACATGGCTTCGAACCGCTCGTCATCCCTGGTGTAAGTTCGGCACTGGCTGGACCTACATTTGCAGGCATCCCAGTAACCCAACGGGGTGTGTCCGAATCGTTCATCGTATGCACCGGAGTCGGACGAAAAGGCAAAGAGATCCAGCTGCCCGGCTATCAACGCAGCAGGACTCTAATCATCCTAATGGGCGTTGCACGCCTGGCTCAAGTCGTAAACGCGTTAACGTCTGAAGGAAAAGATCCCAGTAGCAGTGCGCGTCGTGAAGGTCTTGCGTACCCACTGCATACGCCGATTGCGATTATAGAACGGGCTTCGATGCCGGATCAGAGAACGCTGTTGTCCACGTTGGGAGATGTGGTGAAGGGTTTGGAGAGTGTGGGCGAGCAGAGACCGCCAGGGATGATGGTTGTTGGGTGGTCGGTGTTGTCACTTAGTGGAGAGGGAGATGTGACTGTTTTGGATGAGAAGTGCGATCGGGATGAGGAGAGGGTCAAGCGGTGGTTGGGGGACGTAGGCTGGAGGGTTCAGGAAGGGCTTGGAGAGGGTTGGGATGAAGTTTAATGCTTTATTTATATCCTGATTAGACCGTTCGTTATTACTGCCTTCAAGTGGTGCAAAAAAGTCCTACGGCTGGTGGGTGTACGCTCTTTGATCCGTCGTGAGAGCAGAAGTTTGTCCGTGTTTGCGATTTGGATTGCCTGGTCTTGCTCAGTTCCAACCAGTATCACTGAAAATGTCACGTCTTACTGCGCATATACAGCCCAATCCATGGACTGCGCAGAGCTGAATAAACACTGACGACGACTTCGACTTACACCGTGACAAATACCGTTACCCAGAGACATCTTCTACGCGTCTCTTGTCCTCCACAGGGTGCCTTGATACAATATGGAGCCCTACCAGGTTCTCCTTCATACGCAGTACATTCCTGCCAACTTTAAAGCACCACTGACCGTTTATGGAAAATAAAGTTACCCGCTGACAAGCGCACTCAAGAGACAGCTGGCATTGTCAAAAACCACTGAGAGTCAATATATAAAGGTACTCGGTTCTTTCCTCCCCATGCTAGCGACGCGAATGTTCAACAAACCTACGTTAACTCTCCTGGTCACAGTTGTGCTAGTGCTATTTGCTGCTGCTCATCCTGATGCACAACCCTCTTATGCTGAACCCGTAACGACTATTCCTTTACGCCGACGAAAGGGTTTGACACGCGCAGATGGCGTGTTCGATTATGAAAGAACTGTCAATTCTCTCGTGGCCACTAGGAATAAGCACCGACAAAACATGATTAACCTTGAGCGAAATCGAGGCAGGGAAGCGTTCCCAGAAGTACGTCACTACATATCAACATACACAAAAAGAGATTATACTCATCTTTGAACTTTTTAGGGCGCAGAAATCAAACCAGTCGCTGTTGTATCATTTCCTCCTGATTACGACGATCACCCTCTTTTGTCCCGCCAAACTGGGTCAGAGCCTCTGACAGACCAAGAGCAAGACACAGAATGGACGGGGACCATCTCCATTGGAACGCCCGCGCAACAGTTTGTCATCGACTTCGATACGGGCTCTTCTGATCTTTGGGTCCCCTCCGTTGAATGTCAAATCTCTGCTTGTGCCAACAAACGCCGGTATGATCCCTCCCGATCAAGCACGTCGAGGGCTCGGCAGGGGACGTTCTTTATTATGTATGGAGACGGATCGGGCGTGAATGGGACCATCTTTACTGATACGGTGGTCGTTGCGGGGATTGAAGCTCGGGGACAGTACTTGTCTGGTGCAACCGTTATTTCGAACTCGTTCACGACTGATCCTACGGATGGGTGAGGTTATCCGCTTATCGTTCAGGAAAACCCTTACTGAACTGGCGGATGCGCATACAGGATCCTTGGCATGGCCTTCCCCGTCATTTCACAACTCGCACATAACCCCTTCTTCCCCACTGCTTTTGAACAACACTCCATCAGCCCATCGTCCTTTGCATTCTACCTCGCTTCTAGCAACTCTGAACTGCACCTCGGCGGACCAGACTCCAACCTCTTCACGGGGTCCATTGAAGCGCATCCTCTGTCTTCAGATAGGGGGTTCTGGGAAATTGGTAACGCACACATCAACGTCAATGGGAACCAAGACGCTCTGACTGGTTTTGAGACGATCATTGATAGCGGGACGTCGATTATAGTTGGCCCGACTGCATCGGTTGCGGCGTTTTACAGATTAATACCGGGGAGCAGTTTGTTTGATTCGATGAATGGACTTTATCAGTTCCCATGTAACAGTGTTCCAAATGTAGCGTTTGGATGGGGTGGTAGAGAGTGGGCTGTTACGGCAAACAAGTGAGTATATAGTTTATTTTTGTTATTTGGGAATGGTGGACGCTGATGAACATCGTCTATGATAGCTTTAATTTGGGACTGACGTCTGCTGGAAGTTCAATGTGCGTTGGTGCGATTGCTGGGCAAGATTTAGGACTGGGATCGAACGTGTGGTTGTTGGGTGATAGGTATGAGTCCCTCCCCTCTTTCAATTCCCGTTATTCTAACGTGCAACCGTATTCTAGCTTTATGAAGAATGTGTATACGGTGTTCGACATTAATGCTAGGACGGTCGGATTCGCACAGCTCTCTGCTGGCCGATGAGGTGTCGCCCCCGCAGTTTGAAATTAGACGAGAGATGCGACGTGTTATCTCAACGATATATTTTGTATAATACTATATCTGTCCACGTGACACCACGTGTTTCCAGCGCGTCTGGCAATCCATCGCTCCGACTGTTGTTCATCGACGCTGCTGTCGTTGTCCATGCCACGTACCCGGACGACAGGACACCTCCCAAGACCATCCATTGCTCTCGCTGCGGATGATCTTTGTGTTTTACGACAAGGAAACGAGACCAATGAAGATATTCTGAGGCGACAGTTGCTCGAGAAAGATCGGGAGAATGACAAGGTAAATATTGTAATACGAAAGAGTCTTAAAATGAAATTTTTTTTTACAATGTTTTGTTGGTATTAGCTACGGGATCAAATACAACAGCTCCAGAATCAACTCGCGATGCGACCGTCCGTGGAGCAATTTCAAGCCTACGAAGCGGAAAGAAAAGATTTAGAGTTAATTCTTACCGGATCACAGAGAGAGAATGAAAGATGCATGGCAGAACTCGAAAGGTCTTTATCTAGCGTTACCTAAATCGAAAAGGATTGTTGAAAATTTTTTTTTTTTTTGACGTCCATTCAGAGCAAAGACGCGTATCCAATTGTTGGAACGAGAGCTTGCCCGTCTCGCGGGAGAGAACTGGCAATCGTCCCTCGACATCGCTCCTTTCACAACGCGTAACAGTGGCAGCTCTATCTACCATCCTCACCACCACCGCCGTTCGTCCACCGTCTCATCCATCGCGTCGTCCATCCTCAGTCCCAACGCATCCCACTCGTCTTCGTCCTCACCCGCGCCTTTCCTGAATAGCGTCAGCGAACCTGCTGCTGCTGATATGAGCCATGCGTCGAATGCCACGTTTTTCACCGATCCTGATTCGACGATTCTAGGAGGCTCGTCCGAGGGCGATCGATCGATTCAGGAGACGAGATCGCTGCATCCGGTGGTGCAGTCGCGGGAGGCTACCTTGGCCCATATCGAGTCCATCCGGCTGTTGGTGTTGGGCATCGAACAGCGCTTGCAGACTAGGGAGGACAAGCTTGTCAAGACGGTGGAGAAGGCGGAGAACGAGGGGAAGAAGTTTGAGAGTTTGAGGCAGGAATTAACGACGAGGATGAAGTCATAGGATCCTAACGAATTCGTTTTTTTTGTACTCGGTGCCATACCACCATGTATTACTAAAACACATTTCGATGTAAT
>QFEO01011645.1:0-11222 GCA_003316615.1 Amanita pseudoporphyria | reverse complement strand
GGTCTACAGACCAGAGTCGCGATGGAGTGGGAGAGAGACAGATATAGAGGGTACGTTGGGAGAGAAGTTGAACCTCGGCCGGAACTCGGGAATGACCTGGAAGAAAGACGTAAAAAAGACAGCGGCGCAAGCGAAGCAACGGTGAATGCCTACAGCCCTCATACAAGCGAAAGCGAAAATTTGCGTGGTACTGCGATATCCGAAACAACAGTATTTGAACATGGAATGGGTTCGACAACCGTAACCGAGTCTGGGTCTAGAACAGGGACATATACTAGTTCGCTCACGACAAGAAGTAGGAGTCTCAAAGAGGTGTTGAACCGTATCCGGACGTCGGTGCCTGGTATCCAGGCCAATACCCCGGATGCCGTTTCTGAATCGATAGCCCCGTCGAGTGGAAAGGATCCTCGGGAGATGTCGTCTGCTGGTCTGGCCGCCAGTGCACTCGCTAGGTCTGCATCTGTCTCTGTTCCTGGGATCGAGGCGAAACGGCCAGGATATGATTATGGTGCGATTGTGAGACCTCAGCAAAGACAAATGGTATTGGAGCGGGCGTTTGGGCGGCCATATCCCCCTCCGGGCCAACAGCTGTGGATGGAGGGACAACTTGAGGGAGCGCCGCAGTTACCGCCTGTGGCATTGGCCAATCATACGAGGGGTGTTCAGTTCCTGCCGCCTGGTGGTCAGCCGTACGCGTCATCATCGTATCCTCTTGCAACATCGAGTGCGGGTACTAGCCTGGGTTTGATGCCCTTGCCTGCTCCACCGTTCTTTAATCGTACTATGCACGCCCATTCACATTTTCCTTATGGTATTGTGGACGGTTCCCCAAACGCCCACGGACACCGAGTAGCAGAACCTGACGAAATAGACGCTGGTGAAGCAGACGAAGAACATTCTCTCCGTACTCGTGGGAGTGTCATTAGAGACGGGCTTTTGGATCCGGTCTACCTTAGATTTGGTGGTAGTGGTGGATCGAGCCCGAATATAGAAGGTGCGAGTTTACGAGATTATGTGGACTATTCGAGGAGGATTGGTGGGGTGAGTGTAACAAGTTTTTATTTTTTGTTGGGTGCTTATGGTGCGGTGTAGACGGTGAAGAATCAGGTGATGAGGAGTACGACGACGTTTGAAACAGTTGAGTATGATGGGGTGTCGGTGGAGGTACGATGAAGGACATTGGACCCTGAGGAATCGACGTACGTGGTGAAAAGCAAGGATGCACTCTCTCGATTTTCTTCTTTTTTTCTTTAAATTCTGAGCACGCGTTCGTCTGATGTTTTCGCATGGCATAACCTTATATTTTCTTTTCCTTTTCAATATTTCGTTTACGACACGTCATGCATGCATTGTTGCCTCATCATTATTGCATTTCGTCTGCATCTCATATCATATTACTCTCGTATTGACGCAAATTTAGCCACACATATACCAAAGGCTTAGCGTTCCCGATCTGTTGCAGCGGAAGCGAAACTCAGCTTTCCGATAAGATCCCTAACTCGTACGTTAAATGCCTTCGCAGCTTCAAACAAAGAAATGCGTTGATCGGCAACGTTAACCTTGTCGTCAAGGAGGCTAATGCGATTTACTTTTTTGTCGATGCTTACTTTAGTGAGCGCGCATGATCACGTCCAAGCTGTCCTATATAAATTTATGGCCACTACCTTCTGCCCTTGTACTTGCTCAGAAGGCTTCCTGCACGTCAATATCCGTTCTCAGAACCAATTTACTAAACTACGTGACCATGGTCAACCGGATTGTATTCGACTTGCTCGCCACACTTCTTCCCTCATTATTGATATATTATATACGCGGAAGAAGCAAACGACCTCCGTTCGACAACTTGCCACTTCCCCCAGGTCCAAAACGATATCCCATCGTTGGAAATCTGTTTGATATTCCATCCCAGTTTGAGTGGGTGAAATATCATGAGTGGAGTAAGGAAATCGGTGAGTATATTCTTATTTTATAAAATATATCTTTATGTTGACAATACGGTCCCCACAGGGAGCGGTGTCATGTATCTGAATATCGCCGGGATGAATGTAATCGTGCTCGATACGGTTGATGTGGCGAACGATTTGTTGGAAAAGCGGTCATCCATATACTCTAGTAGACCTGCGATGCGGATGATTGTTGAGCTCATAGGATGGAAATTCCATCTTGCCTTTATTCCGTATGGTGAGTCGTCTAGTCATTCCTTTTCCAAAAATACAAGTTAAGTAGGGGCGAATAGGCGATCAATGGTAAGCAGGATACCAATGACGATAAATAATTCAGACAATCTTGTCAGGCGTTCTCAACGAAAGTTAATGCATCAAGTATTCCATCCTGCGGCCGCGAAGAACCTCCGTCCGCTTTCTCTCAAGGCGGCCCACAGGCTTTTGCGTAGGATCTCCGACAAGCCTCAAGCCGTCAATGTCATGACTGAATTGCGCCAGTAATAGTCGCTTTATCACATTTGTTTTTGTCTGTTATATTCATATCTTACACAGAATGGCAGGAGAAACGATCATACCGATCGCGTATGGTCTAGACGTGAAGCCAGAGAATGATCCGTACATTCAAGTCGCAGAAGTAGGACAAAACTCGATCTCTGAGGCTGCTATTCCTGGTGCTTTCTTGGTCGAATCGTGGCCCTTCCTTAAATATGTTCCCGAATGGATGCCTGGAGCGGGGTTCCAGAAGAAAGTGAGGGAGTGGAGAAAGGCGAGGGAGACAATGACTGAATTGCCTTATGCGGCCGCAAAGGGCCACATCGTAAGCCTGGTTTTTGCGTAGGAGAGCTCATTGACACTTACACGTTCATTAAGCATAGCGGGAATTTCAAACCATCGTTCGTATCGTACAGTCTCTCGCATATCAAACAAGAGGGCTTCGATTGGCAGGAGGTGTTAATTAAAGGAACAGCAGCGTCAATGTATGCGGCTGGGACGGATACAGTAAGACTCTTTCAAGCACACTACTTCATCTCCTATACCTTCTATGGCAGACTGTGGCAGCAATTTCCTCGTGCATCATTGGCCTTTTGAAACGTCCAGATATACTTAAACAAGCGCAAGAAGAAATTGATTCCGTGATCCCGTTCGGAGAGCTGCCCACATTTGACGAGGAAGACAGACTGCCAATGATTACTGCTATTTGTATGGAAACATTACGGTGGAGGCCTGTCGCGCCAATCTGTGGGTTTGGTCGTTTTTGCTTTCAATGAACATGAAGTGAAAGACAATTAATTTCAGCCGTTCCGCATTTGCTCCTGCAAGACGACGTTTATAAGGGGTACCGATTGCCGAAGGGCGCAGTCATCGTGCCGAACGTATGGTAAATAACCCACCATATTTGACATGGTTGTGATCTAACGCCATGTCAAGGGCCATGTTGAACAACGAGGAAATATATCCTGACCCATTTTCATTCAAACCTGATCGCTTTCTCAAAGACGGCAGGATTAACGATGCTGTACCAGATCCTGCCAATGTGGCATTCGGCTTTGGTCGGCGGTATGTCATGTTGTCATGTTTCTCATTTTCATATTTATTACTTAAAGGGTATGTCCTGGTCGGTGGATGGCCTTTTCTGCCATATGGATTACGGTAGCCACTCTTATCACAGCTTTTGACATAACTAAAGCTGTTGACGAGAACGGAGATGTCATCGAGGCCGATCCGGAATATGTCAGCGCACTGGTGTGGTACGCAACTCTCCGAAAGACTATTATCCCATGAGTTACTCAATTTATGGTCCAGTCTTCCTAAGCCATTCACATGTTCGATGAAGCCTAGATCAAAGAAGCATGAGCAGGCTATTCAAGCAACGGCTAGTCTAGACTACGCATATGATGTGTAGGGTAATTTCGGCTGTGATATATGAGAATTAGTAATAACTACGCTGTTTCTGTAAATTAAGTAAGGTAATGTAGCGGCATATCCCGAATTGGATGATAGTGCATAGTGGTGGCCATGTGCGGCAAGGCAGGTCAGGGACATGCTTATGAACGAGGCTGGCACTTCAATGTAGCCATGACTGGGCAAGTAGAGCGTAAAGTGATCAAGGGCAAAGGTCGGTACTGGAGCACTAATAAATTGACCGCCAGATAACCAATTATGTCATGGTAGCCATCTAGTAGAAGTTCCAATTCCCGCGTCCCCCTTCGCCGTTTAATCGGCGCTTTTAGCATCCGTCCATATTTTAGGATGTAAATAAGCCAGAGAAGGTGGTATCTCCCTATTTTGGGTATTTATGCATGGAAGGATGGATTTGGAGTCCACCCTGCAATACGTGCACTCGTGAACGCGGTCAAGATAGAGAACAGTATCAAGGAAGGACTTGCCGACATTGCTACTGTTGCTGCTCCTGGGAATTCATCACCCTTGCTCGAGCCTGAGTCTCTAAGAATAGGCAAGCCTGCAGCCTTGAGGACATCAGCGGGTAGACGGATGCACTATAATTGGATTAGCGTGCGGACTAATGGGCATAGATTAGTCTTCGCCGCTCTAAATCAACATTACCGTCGGTTTGAATCGTTCCGCCGAGACCGTTAGGAATAGATTAGTACGATGTAGATCCTAGACATTTGACAAGGACGTAAAGTTTTCAAAGGCGAGGTGATCCGTTACGTTAGTGGCAAGTTCAGCAATAGCTTTTCAACCGTTTTTCAGCCTGTGATTGTAAGTGACTTGGCCGCGATCTAGCCAAATGAAGTCAAGACTTGGCTCTGGAATTCGGCGCGAGGAGCGAACGTTGCCGTCAGGAGCCCTTCGGAAGAGTGGTTTGCTCTCTCGCCGCCTCAGTGGTTTAGTCGATGGATTGCCTCAAGTGGCCTAGACCTGCCGTGAGTTGGTCTCGCGCGGCTGTGGCATCTGCATAAATCGGACGTAGGGGCACCACATGGTGACTTGACTCGGAGTAGTTTGCATCTGTTTGTCAGCGTGGACGTCACGGTGACCATGGGGTGATGCCACGCCCAACGTCAATTGCTCAATATATATAGCACAGGATTAAAAACACCGGATTCCAGTGCTTCACAATGAATGTGGCAACTCTATCGAATCTAGATTCCGTATAACATATAAATCGTCGTACGTTCATGATCATTCCCTTAATTCACCCCAACGCCCCACAACATTAACCCTCCCATGCCAAATTACGGTCCTCACGAGAGCGGACACAGACTCTTCCAGGAAAAAACAAGCATTGGTGGACTTCTTGTAGTTGGCGTCGGCTATGGTGCGTTGTGGAGTCTGCCGTAAATCTTGATAACTGACCGCCCGTGACAGGCGTGCAACTTGTATTATACATAACCTGTATGCAGCATCTATGGAATCAGCGCAAAAGGCACGGGAAACTCGGATATTTTCTTTCAGCATACATCACTGTCCTCCTTATGCTCGAGTCGCTGATCGTGACTGCGGTAACATGGATAATTGAAGACGTGTTTATCAATAATCGGAATTACCCTGGTGGCCCAATAGCATACCTTTTTGAGACGTTGAATCTACCAGCGGATGTCATGCTCCTTGCGTCATTGTTCGTTCTGACATTCTTTTCTGATCTCCTTGTGGTAAGTAAATTTTATGTTTGGAATTGTTAATATGATGTTCAATGTGCAGATCTAGATCTGGCGCTGCTGGGTCATCTGGAAATTTTCAGGAAAGCATGTTGCGTGGGCAGTTGCAGCATTCCCTATTTTTTTGCTCTTTGCATCCTTCCGTAACTACTAAACTATTTCATGGTAGAAATACTCGCTGATGTCCCTTTTCAGCATTTGGGGTTATATGGGTTGTGCAATCCAACCAGCCCCACCCTTCCTTACCCAAACTACTACTTGTTTCTGGCACGGCTTACTACGTTACCTCACTCGGCGTCAACATCATTGTCACTGCTCTTATTGTCTTGCGCCTGCTCCTTCATCGTCGAACGCACCTTAAGTACCTCCCAGTGGAACATGCAAGACATTATCTATCTTTGGCTACAATCCTTATCGAGTCCGCGTCACTATATTCTGTCTTCGCACTGGCCCTCATAGTCAGTTATGCGCTTAACAGTCCAATGGATCGGATTTTCCTAATCGCGAGTTCCGCATCCCAAGTATGTGCCTTTATACTTCCTGTTCACAGGGTCAATGATATTGTATCGACAGCAAGTTGCGGGATATTTAATCATTCTACGACTCGCGCAAGGACGTGCCTGGGAGTCCGGCATACTTAAATCTGACAACCATCTCTCAACTATGCGCTTCCAGGAATCATAGCATGTGGACGAATTGGCGGATACAGTATCACGAGGTGATTATTCCTCCGATGATTTACTGACAACGAATGGGTCTGGGAAGCTTTGAAATGTTATGAGGATCGTTTGTGTTTATACGCGGAATACCAAGACTCGGGATTTCCATTAGCAGCGGATATCTCTGACATTAAGCCGTCAGGCAATTTCGATTTGCGTTGAGTACGCCTCTAACTAAAAGCCCTTCTTCACACACCGTACGCGATACTTTGAAGGTAGACTTTCGTTGTCGCTTCAGTAGCGAGGGAAGGATTATTTTCAAGATTTATATTGATATCAATCATTCCGTATACTATTCCTGTGTTATTGAAAAGCTTGGCAGCGTGGCTCCCCTAACCCCGCGTTATGTAAGGCTGTGAGTACCGACGATGTGGCGTGTGGAGTGCCCTTATTGGAAGGTGCCGGTGGGGGTGAGAAAATGAACTTGACGATAGCGGACACACGCGGCGTTTTCCTTCCGCCACCTTTACGTTCATTTTGCTGCAATCGGCCTAAAAGATATCAAATATGGACGCGTATATCGGACCCCGTCATGGCAGGACTACCCTTCTAGAGTCTATATATGCGTAATTACTTCTGTCCTTACGCTACCTGTACTTCCCGACTCTCAGAAGAGACTCAAATAACCATGGTCAACCGAATTCCACGCAAAGTACTTGCCGCGCTTATACCGTTCCTCTTGATATATTACATCCGTAGGAGAAGCAGACGGTCTCCAATCCACGACTTGCCGCTTCCTCCGGGACCGAAGGGATATCCAATCGTCGGAAATCTGTTTGATATCCCCTCCAAGTTTGAATGGTTGAAGTATCATGAATGGTGCAAGGAGATTGGTGAGTGTTTCTTTACGTTAGGAAACAGATGTCCGTTGTTTATGACGCACTGCTCACAGGTAGCGATATCATATATCTGAGTATTACCGGGACGAATATAGTTGTACTTGACTCGGTTGAAGCAGCGACCGAGTTGCTTGAAAAACGGTCATCAATATACTCCAGTAGGGCCAGGATGCCGATGATCACTGAACTAATGGGATGGAACTTTCATCTTGCCTTTATTCCATATGGTGAGTTGACCAACCACCCGTTTGTTGGATGCGAGTTGAGTTGGGCTCGAATAGGCGAACAATGGTAGGCATGATGCCAACGTCAAGGATAATTTAGGCAATTTTCTTAGGCGGTCTCAACGAAAGATAATGCACCAAGTATTCCATCCTGTGGCTGCAAAGAATCTTCGTCCGCACTCACTCAAGTCTGTCCACGGACTCTTGCGCCGGATCGTCAATAAACCTGATAATATCATGACTCACTTGCGCCAGTAATTGTCCATCTATACGTGTTCTTCGGGCCGTTATATTTATGTTGTATTCAGAATGGCAGGTGAAACGATTATCTCCATTACGTATGGTCTCGATGCGAAGCTAGAGGATGATCCGTATATTCGAGTCGCTGAAGAAGGCCATAGCGCAGTTACTGCGGCTGCTCTTCCTGGTGCATTCTTGGTCGACTCGCTTCCGATCCTTAAATACGTTCCCGAATGGATGCCGGGAGCGGGATTTCAGAGGAAAGCAAGAGCGTGGAGAAAAGCAGGACAGACAATGACTGAAATGCCTTTCGCGGCAGCAAAGGACTGTATCGTAAGTCGTGTTCTCCATTATGAACTCGTTGATGTTGATACACGTACTTAGAATAGTGGAAATTTTAAGCCATCTTTTGTATCCTACAGCTTTTCAAACATTAAACAAGAGGACTTCGCTTGGCAAGAATACCTAATTAAGGGAACAGCGGCATCGATGTTTTCAGCTGGAACAGATGCGGTAAGACTCCTTTAAGTATAATACTTTGTTTCTACATCTCCTATGGAAGACCATGTCTGCCATTGCTTCGTGTATTATTGGCCTCATGAAATACCCTGATATACTCAAACGAGCGCAAGAAGAAATCGATTCCGTAATCCAGTTCGGGCAGCTTCCCACGTTTGACGAGGAGGATAAACTGCCATTTATTACTGCGATTTGTATGGAAACATTACGATGGAGACCTGTCGCGCCGATCGGTTCGTTCGACCGTTCCCTTTTGATGCTCCAGCTGTGAAATTCATGTCACTTTAGCTGTTCCGCATTTGCTAACACAGGACGATGTTTACAAGGGATACAGGATACCTAAAAACACGGTCATCGTGCCGAATGCTTGGTAAATAGTCTACGTCTCTGACCTCGCCACTGGTTTAATACCTAGATCAAGGGCCATGTTACACAATGAAGATGTATATCCCGACCCATTTACGTTCAATCCCGCTCGTTTTCTTAAAGATGGAAAGATCAACAATGCCGTACCCGATCCTGCCAATATCGCTTTCGGCTTTGGTCGTCGGTACGTCACATCATAGTAATTGGAGTCTTTTGTATGAATACCACCGCTTCAAGGATATGTCCTGGTCAACATATGGCTTTCTCTGCAGTATGGATCACCCTAGCCACTCTTATTGCAGCTTTTGACATTACTTATGCCGTTGATGAGGATGGAAATATTATCGAGGCTGATCCGGAGTATATCAGTGCATTAGCGTCGTACGTTGATTTTCCTTAAGATTAATGTTTCATGAGTCGTTTGATTCGTGATCCAGTCTTCCTATGCCGTTTGAGTGCTCGATGAAGCCTAGATCGGAGAAGCATGCGTGGGCTATTCAAGCAACGGAGGGTCAGGATTATGAGTATAATTTATAGACTGATTTAGCCTGCTTTTGTAAATTAGGGGTTTTGGTGGACATGATCATCTATTTTTGTGGCGATGGTACCGTGAGTTTTACAAACTTCGGGATGGCGCTATGGGCGTACTCTGGGTCGCTGGACCAGGTGTTAACTCGGTTTCGGGACTAGAGCTGAATGGCTTATCAGGCAGTGTGGAGCAAGATATGCTAGTAAGAGCAAGACGTGATAGCTAGGGCAGTTATAGAGAAGGTGACATCTCCCCACACTTTGTTGACATACTAAGAAATCTCTAGATCACACTCCGCACGGGTATCACTCCTGTCTACTTTATTTTACATCTCCCCTGCACAAGTCTAACTTAGGTTCATTCCCATACATGTCCATCTCAATAAATTCTCACCACTCTAATGATGGAAATGCGTATCGCCAAGTGCCCGAGAAGCACGCATATATCAGGCCCCATCACAGGACTGTTCCTCTAGATTCGATCTATACGTGCCCTTCACCCTTATCTGCCGACGCAGATTTCCCATACGCCGTCTATGCTTGGAAACGACTTGGCTGATCATGGTCAAGTGAATTGTATTCAACTTACTTGCCACTTTCACATTATTGTCCTCGATACATTACGCCTACAGGGGAATCAATCGATCCTCGTTCCACGGTTTGCCACTTTCTCTTGAGCCAAAAATGTATCCAATTGTTGGAAATCTCTTTGATATTTCGCCCAAGTCTGAACGGGTAAAATATCATGAATGGTACAAGGAAATCGGTAACACCATCATGCTTTGATAAATAGACTACCACTTTAACAGTGCGATACTCACAGGTATCGATATCATATATCTGATGGACGTTATCGTCCTCGACTCGGTTGAAGTGGCAACAAAATTACTGGAAAAACATATTCTAGTCGATCTAGGGTTCCCATGCTCATTGAGCTCATGAGGTGGATCTCTAATCTTGTGTTTCTTTCGTATGTCAAGTTGGTCAGTCCCCCATCCGCTAAAATACAAGTGGGGATAGGGGAACCAGGGTAAGCATGATGAGGATAATAGATGTTCTCAACGAAAGTTTATTCCGTTTAGCAGCTATCCATTACGTACGGCTTAGACGTGGAGCCGGAGAACGATCTGCACTTTCAGGTGGCATTAGATGGATAAAGCGCCACAAATTCGGCTGCCGTTCCCGGTGCTTTCTTAGTCGATTCGCTACTGATTCTTAATTACGTTGTAGAATGACTACCTGGAGCAGAATTCCAGAAGAAAGCAAAGAATGGAGAAAATCAGGGCAAAGAATGGTTGAAGTGACTTCCCCTGTAGCGATGGATCGTATCGTAGGTCTGGTTTTGTGTGCTAACGTGTATTTTTAGAATAATGGGAATTTTGGGCGTCATGCACGGGGCTGGATCGGATACAGTAAGCTCTTTTAAGCATGCTGTTTACTTCTACATCTCTTATGGCAGACTGTAGCGGCTATTGTTTCGCGCATCAGTGACCTTCAAGCATCCCAGCATACTTAAATGGGCTTAAGAAGAAATCTGTTCCGCCATCCCGTCCGGAGCCTACCCACATTTGACGATGGAGACGATGGAGACCTGTTGCGTCGATTGGTACGTTTTATATATAGATCGCCTAAGGGCGCTGTCATCGTGCCAACTGCTTGGTAAATAGTCCACGTATCTAATTTCGTTGTTGTTTAATGCCCGTGTCAGGGCCATGTTAAACAATGAATATGTCCGGACCCACTTCCACCCAAATCTGGTCGCTTTCTTAAAGATGGTAAGATCCACAACACTATATCTGATCCTGCCAATGTGGCCTTCGGTTTCGGTCGTCCGTATGTCGTTTCATAGTTATTCGAGTCTCACATCTCCATCGCACAATTGCCCTGGCAGATCCATGGCTTTCATTTGTGGTCCACAGTCTCCCTAAGCCGTTCAAATGCCCGGTGAAGACCAGGTCAGATAGGCATTGAATGGTATTCAAGCTACGTCAAGGCAGGATCGATACGATATGATTTAAAGGTTTGATTGAGGCTAGAAGAAGTGGTGCTGACTCCTACCGTCATGGTAAGCATCGGTCAGAAGCACCCCTGCCTACATTCCTAACCTTTCGGCTTGCTTCTTACTTCTGCTTCTTCTTTCGGATCTCTCTCGATTACCTCAACTGATCTCAGGTTGTGGTATAACCAGGTTGGAGCGTACGGAACAGAGGGCCGGTTAGCG